>OY759272.1:15144488-15221988 GCA_963662155.1 Lamellibrachia columna | reverse complement strand
GAAGATGATAACACAAAAATACAAATCACTATAAAGGAATTGAGTAAAGGGGAGTGTATCATAATGGGAGATTTTAACCATGGGCACAATGGAAATCTCTAGAAAGTACACATTCTAAAATGTGAAATTGAGAGTATCATTGAACAGTTTGTTCCCTAGAAAAACAAGGAAAACGGTCTAGAAAGAACCACTTGTCAAAATAAGCTAGTAGATAAATAGCGTACAAGCCGTCTATGTGGAGGGTTTATAGGCGTACCAGAAATGGTGAAGACTACACAAATTACAAAGAGGCACTGAATGCAGCTACGACTGAAACAAGAAAATCTAAAAAGGTTATGAGTAAAAATTAGCATGTAACGTAAAAAATTACAACAACAGTTTCTATGCTTATGCCAGGACTAAACAAAACGTTCGCAATAAGGTTGGACACTGGAAGACAGTGTAAGATAGTGGAAGACAATGGAAGATAGTGGGAGACAGTGGAAAACACAGAAAGACACTGGAAGACACTGGGAAAGAGTGGAAGACAGTGTAAGACAGTGGAAGATAGTGGAAGACAGTGGGAGACAGTGGGACACAGTGGAAGACCGTGGGAGACAGTGGAATACAGTGGAAGACAGTGGGAGACAGTGGAATACAGCGGAAGACAGTGGAATACAGCGGAAGACAGTGGGAGACAGTGGGAGACAGTGGAATACAGTGGAAGACAGTGGGAGACAGTGGGAGACAGTGGAAGACAGTGGGAGACAGTGGAATACATTGGAAGACAGTGGGAGACTGTGGAATGCAGTAGAAAACAGTGAGAGACAGTGGAAGACAGTGGGAGACAGTGGAAGACAGAGGGCGACAATGGAAGACAGTAGGAGAGAGTAGAAGACAGTGGAAGACAGTGGAAGACAGTGGAAGACACTGGAAGACAATGTAAAACACTGGAAGACAGTGGAAGACAGTAGAAGACACTGGAAGACACTGGAAGACAGTGTAAGACAGTTGAAGACAGTGAAAGGCAGTGGAAGACAGTGGAAGACAGTGGAAAGCAGTGGAAGACAGTGGAAGGCAGTTAAAGACAGTGGAAGACACTGGAAGACAGTAAAAGACAGTGGAAGACAGTGTAAGACACTGGAATACACTGGAAGACAATGGAAGACACTAGAAGACACTGGAAGACAGTGTAAGACACTGGAAGACAGTGGAAGACAGTAGAAGACACTGGAAGACAGTGGAAGACAGTGGAAGGCAGTGGAAAACAGTGGAAGACAGTGGAAGACACTGGAAGACAGTTGAAAGACAGTGGAAGACAGTGTAAGACACTGGAAGACAGTGGAAGGCAGTGGAAGACAGTGGAAGACAGTGGAAGACACTGGAGGACACTGGAAGACAGTAAAATACACTGGAAGACAATGTAAGACACTGGATGACAGTGGAAGGCAGTGGAAGACACTGGAAGACAATGGAATACAGTGGAAGACACTGGGCGACAGTAAAAGACACTGGGCGACATCCGCGATAGTAGAGATGCTCAATCACAAGACAACAACAAGACCTTTACAATATTGTGCCGAATAAGTGTTGGTTCCCTAGCTTAATGATGCCAAATAAGTGTTGGTTCCCTAGCTTAATGATGCCAGTCGCGGCTACACAATATTGGATGTGTACGTGGAAGACAAAACATCTAATAAAGACCCGATTGAACGGTGCTAGGCGCCTAGTTCTACTAGAACAGGACAGGAAGAAGATACTTGACTTCTTGCACATTGCAGATGTTGCTCACAAATGATGCTTGAAGCTACGTGTGTCCGCGGTGGACACAGATGTAGGGGGCAGACCATAGTAGAGAATTGCATTGGTGGCCATGTTAACGTTTTGTCTGATTATAAGAAAACCTGACCATCCAAAATTCTTCAACTTTTTTCACAGCAACTGCCATCATCTCATTGACATATTAATTTTTTTTCAAAATCACATACCTCCAGCTCTTTCAAAAAACGCCCCGACGAGCGATGCCCATCAATTTTGACAAAAAATAGCCATGTATTCATGCACCCACGTGGCCCATACCAGAACAGTTCCCATAAATCCCTCCGTCTGTTAAATTCTCAAATAGATGCACCATTTTACAGCCAATAGCTTCTGTGAATATGCCTGCTCAACTGCACTTATGTCATATCATATGAATTGTTTAAATTCACATATCGCAATTTAATACGCCCTATATTCTTGTGAAACAATAAACAGGAAGGTCAACTGTGGTCTTACCCCTGTAGTGGTCATTGTAGTGGTCATTGTAGAGGTCATTGTAGTGGTCATTGTAGAGGGTGCCTTCTTCCAGCCAGAAGAATGATGTATGGCATTGGGCACAGGAGCCTCCTTAAGATATGAAGCGGCCCATTAAATAATGCATGTCATGACTCCCCTGAAATCTGCTGCAGTCCGGTCAGTCTCCCATGCTTTCAACGGTGGTGACACGGTGTCGACATCCAACGTTTGTGACACGGTGTCGACACTCAACTTTTGTGACACGGTGTCGACATCCAACGGTTGTGAGACGGTGTCGACATTCAACGGTTGTGACACGGTGTCGACATCCAACGGTTGTGACATAGTGTCGACATTCAACGGTTGTGACACGGTGTCGACATTCAACGGTTGTGACACGGTGTCGACATTCAACGTTTGTGACATGGTGTCGACATTCAACGGTTGTGACACGGTGTCGACATTCAACGGTTGTGACACGGTGTCGACACTCAACGGTTGTGACACGGTGTCGACATCCAACGGTGTCGACATTCAACGGTTGTGACACGGTGCCGACATCCAACGGTTGTGACACGGTGTCGACATTCAACGGTTGTGACACAGTGTCGACACTCAACGGTTGTGACACGGTGTCGACACTCAACGGTTGTGACACGGTATCGACACTCAACGGTTGTGACACGGTGTCGACACTCAACGGTTGTGACACGGTGTCGACATCCAACGGTTGTGACACGGTGTCGGCATCCAACGGTTGTGACACGGTGTCGACATTCAACGGTTGTGATACGGTGTCGACATCCAACGGTGGTGACACGGTGTCGACACTCAACGGTGGTAACACGGTGTCGACATCCAACGGTTGTGACACGGTGTCGACATTCAACGGAAGATGGAAAACCACATATGAGACTTGAAAGTTGAATAGAGATGTCACCACAACATTTGAGGATCACGGTAGTTAGGTAAGACTGTTACACAAGCACAAACACATGCACAAGCACGCACCCACGGACGCGCACGCATGCACGCAGAAGCATGCACATTGTTAACGACAATTGTGCAATATTGTCACCAGTTAATCACAACGTTAAACACCAAAAGACCTTGACCCATATTGTCAGGGTCAATAAAATGTCTCCACCGACAAGAGCCAACGTAGTTTATGTTTGAGAATAATTGGAAGCAATGTTACAAGTGTGATGTTTCTATCCTAAATTGCACATCCCTTCTGTTATGTGGAGCTTTCCTGCCTCATTGTAGTAGCGTCGGCCGTGGCTGTACTGATTCGACATCCGACTCTTATTGGACAGTTTTAATATATGTAAAATATATTTTACACCGCTCGTCGTCAATTACGCTGTCGGATTCAGATCGAGTTGCCGCAGCTCGCCGACGATTGCGATTTTATTGCACGGACGTCATTGACTCATTCTGGTGAAAAGCTTTAAAATTTAAGTGTTTCGTGTACACATGTGTACACTGGCGGGGTGTGGTTGTATTTTGATATTTAAGTGTTTCGTGTACACATGTGTACAATAGCGGGGTGTGGTTGTATTTTGATATTTAAGTGTTTCGTGTACACATGTGTACAATAGCGGGGTGTGGTTGTATTTTGATATTTCAGTGTTTCGTGTACACATGTGTACAATAGCGGGGTGTGGTTGTATTTTGATATTTCAGTGTTTCGTGTACACATGTGTGCAATTAAGGGTGTGTGGTTTATTTTGATATTTAAGTGTTTCGTTTCCTTTCCTTTGTTCACAACTGATGAAATTCAGAAAAAGACAAATAAGTTATTGTACTGAATATAGCCGGCATCTGAAAACGTAGTTCCAGAAAATAAAGCTCCGATCGTGGCTGTGCGCTCAACTTTTGTTGTGCGACGTCCGCTGACCCAGTCGCACAAACAGGTAAGGAAACTCGTTGCTAGTCAGGCAATTGCTCCGACACTGCGACGGTCGACGGTGCTAAGCAGGTTGCTGGTCAAAACAACGAGAGGTCATATATCTGCCTTATAGGCCATGAGGCGAGAACACGATTAAGTTGACCAAAATTGTGCGCTCCAATAAACTGGGTATTCAATATCCTGGTCAACTGGCGGATATTCCAGCTGGCAAGCAATCATTAGCCAGAGATAGATACGGCAAAGACAATACTTACTCGCTATGGAGATGATAAATCTAACATTTGTTCATGTTTGTATTGTTCATGTTTGTATTGTTCATGCAGTGATCAGATAAAGGGCAAGATAAATACGCGATCGTTTCGCCGCACGGCTAAACAATAATGGGATTTTTGTAGATGTCTAATTATTATTCATCTTAGTCTAATTATGTCAGCCATTAATGGATATATATATATATATATATATATATATATATATATATATATATATATATATATATATATATATATATATATATATATATATATATATATATATATATATATACCAGGATACGTAATCCTACCCGATGAAAAGTGTACGACACTGCGATGACACCTCGTATTGTCATCGATGGAAATAAACCACATGCATTTCGCGAAAATCTTGTCGTTATCGATCCACGATGCCTGGTATTAAGGTATCGGTGACTCGAGATAACACACTTAGTAAAATGCCGATGAATTCATGCACCGACAGGATCTTTGACGAAGTGTGACCTAGATGAAAGCAAGCACGTTGACCAATGCTGCATTCACACCTACAGAATTAAAACGGTTTAGCTAAACCGTTTTAGTTAAACCGGTTTACGTTTGAAAGTTGTGAGCGTTCACACATGCAATAGCTAAACCGTTTTAAGGAGGAAGTTGGTATTCGCACATGCGCAAGCTAGCATAACAAAATTGTTTGTTTATGTTTCAAACAGGAAGCGACGAGGCGCGAGATCGAATGCGCATGACTGTGACGTACTTAAAACGTTTTAGCTAATACGGTTGCGTTCACACTTGCAACCGTTTTTATCTAAAACGGTTTAACTAAACCACCTACTGAAGCGGTTCAGCTAAACCGTTTTAGCTAAAACGTTTTAGCGCTAAATCGCGTTCACACGTGTGTTTTCGGACTGGATTAGTTAAAACGTTTTAACTAAACCGGTTTAAAGTGTAAATGTGAACGCAGCTCAAAACGTGTTCCTGTCTGTCGTCCTCCCACGCATTGAGCACGACAGCAGTCGTGTCAACAGCAGCACCCGGCTGTCGCGTTCATTGCACACGAGTATTTCTCAAGATGGTGTGTGCTCGTCTCGTGTGTGCTTTCATTGGTCGTCGGTACTTCCGTTCTACTGCCGTCGTACTCTGCACATTAAGTAAGTACATCGGGTATTCTTAAATGTATGTTCAAACCTCCTCAGTTCGATGTTTCGCTCGTGTCGTTGCAGAATTGTTTCCCTAAAACCTGTACCTATCTAGTAATATGATAAGCGGATCCAGTGGTGTCCATCAGGCGCTTGGGCACCTCGTTTATTTTGGTCGAGTTTGTTTCATCAAATCAGAATTAACTGTTCTAATACCGCGAATTGACGCACTCGTAGTTGTTTTTCAGATGAGAACATTTGTAATATTTGTAACATTTGTAACATACATATAATACCGCGAATTGACGCACTCGCAGTTGTTTTTCAGATGAGAACATTTATAATATTTGTAACATTTGTAACATACAAATGTGGGACATTGCCACAAATGTTGCCATACGCAAGTTAGCCGACGTCAATGATTGTATTTGTGACACGAGGCAACGGTATTCAGCCAGGAAAGCTTAAACGTTTAACACTTTGACCTGAATAAACGGAGGAGTTTGTGTTCAATTTAGTCAAGTAGGTCATAACTTTGTCCTGGAAGATGTGTACTGTCAGTGGAAGTCAATCATTGTGTGTTGGAAAAGTTAATAAAAGGGCGCAAAGGGGGAGTTGCAAAGCGGTAAGGAGGGAATGAGTGTCTGTGGAGGACACAAGGATGAATCTGGGATGCATGGAAGTAGGATATGCAAAGTGCGCTGCCGATATTGGATGGTCTTTGACTAAAGTAACCCCTTTTGATGAAAAAAGTTGCATCTCTGCAACACAAGTGTAACATGGAATTGAAGGACCCCGTATTTTAACCAATAGATTGGACTTGCGAAAGATGCCCAGAAAGTTACCTCTAATGGTGAAGAAAAATCAATAAGTTTAAACATTCTGCGAATAATATCAGGGGTGATAGGTAGCTTTTGTTTTTGTAATGCTCCTAAAACCTTCTTGAAGCCAACGGACTTTGTCACCAAGGGTGTATAGGAAGCCGTCCTGTTGTACTGGATCTGTCATGAATAGACGAATACTCGGTGTGTGACATTGCTTTAAGCAATCCGTAAAAGTAATGCACAGAGAAAGGTTCATGCACGCGATATATTTTGCTTGCCAGGACATTGCCAACATCTCAAATGCTTCATTATAAACTTCGTGAAGAACCATGGTTTATCTGTTCTAATTGTAGTTGCGCTGCATGAACCGCTGCAGCCAATTCCTTCACATTGATATGGGGATCCCTCATTTCGAACGGAAGGGCGCAGACCATAGTTATTTGTCGGTTGTAGAAAGTTCGCAACCAGTGTGACTAACTGCAAATATGTTGCCGTATAGCCATCCGATATCCCAGTGTGGTTGGACAGATGAATTCTAGGATGTATTTTTACAGTAAAACAACAGTTTAACTGTAAAAATACATCATACACTCGTCTTCGTTTCTAGACAGTGCCCAACTACCCGCCCCCCTTGAGCTATGAGTGGTCCAACTACCCTCCAAATTGAGCTATGTGTGGCCCAACTACCCCACCCTTGAGCTATGAATGGCTCAAATAGCCTCGTTTCGAAAATTAAGCATTGTAATTAACTTCTCACTAAAGCCCGAAGCGAAAAAAAAACAATTGTCTTCCCTGTGCATCGATAGAACAGTTAACAAGAGATTTAACAAGATTTTGCTAATTTGCCATTCAAGGCAAAGGCCCATATAGCAAGTGGACAAGTAAGTCATTGGCTTTTCGAGAGTCCAAAATGTTTTCCTTGTTTATAAACATATTCACAATCTGTAGCTATCTTTCAATATCCTTTCAATATCACTATTGTCATACCCATTCAATATCTTACAAACTTCAATTATATCTCCTCTTAACCTCCTAGTCTCTAGGGTTGTTAAACCACATTCGTTTAGGTGTGCGTGCATGCTTGCGAACGTGAGAGCGAGCGATTGAGCGAGTGGGCGCCTGTGATTGTGTGTGATTGTGTGCGTGTGCTTCTGTCTTGAACTTATCTCTCTCCCTGATTGCAACTATTTCCTCTGGGAGGCGGGAGGCAGTTAGTAAGAATGTCCTCTTATGGCCAGCAATGTCCGAGGGTGGAATCGCCACAGCTGCTCTGTGTTGAGATATTGATGCCTGGTTGCTCCTCGCACTACTGGAGGAGGTAGAAACATGCTACTTGTAGTGTTGGTATATCCGGTGGAACAAGGTGTGTGCACCAACTTGTCTCCGTTGTGCCAGTGGTTGGGTGGCATTCATGTTCAGAGAAGCCTGTGGCATAGCTATACTTTTGACAACTGGCTTCTGGGCGGTATCAAGTGTGCTTATCGATGTTTCGGGGGCATCCATCCATACAGACGAGGTATATTCCATATTGGATATCACTATGCTCTTTTAGACCATAGCTCGCTGGTTCCGGTTCAAGTGTGTGTGTGTGTTTGTTCTTGCGCGCGCGTGTGTGTTTGGTGTGTGTGTGTGTGTGTGTGTGTGTGTGTGTGTGAGTGTGTGTGTGTGTGTGTGTGTGTTTGCGCGTGTGTGTTTGGTGTGTGTGTGTATGTGTGTGTGTATGTGTGTGTGTATATATATATGTGTGTGTGTGTGTGTGTGTGTGTGTGTGTGTGTGTGTGTGTGTGTGTGTGTGTGTGTGTGTGTGTGTGTGTGCGTGCGCGTGTGTGTGCGTGCATGTGTGCAAATATAAAATGTGGATAACTAGACGTCCAGCCATGAGTATCCACTGCCATATTCTAGCTAGTTTGTCCAAATATATAATTTCCATGTGCTTAATCTTTGGACAAACTATTATATTATGTTGAATGGGCCCACACGCACGCACGGCACGCACGCACGCACAATGACATAATAACGTTATTCACCAGACAAAGTCGATAAAGATGATGATGATGATTATTATCCATAGACCTGTACAATCATCCATATAAATGATCACATATATTGCAGTATATTCGGAGTGCGTATGTAATGATGTCATTGTAGATATATATATATATATATATATATATATATATATATATATATATATATATATATTTATAATACCTTAATAATTATATTAACATAGAAAGTATTTTTAGTATACCAATATTCTCTGCCTTCATGATAGTGTGCCAAAGCAGTGTCAAACACGGTATTTCTTATAAAAAAAATAGTGTCACATTTGTGTAGATATTAGCTTTTGTAAATTACCATGGTTGTATTTTTATATGTACATTATGTTTTCAGAAAATACATTGTAATAATTAATATGTCATACTATTTACAGTATACAAATCAGTATATATCCAAGACATTATAGCAATCTATCAATATTGTAACTTCTTTACAATCACCATTTACACGGTTCTAACCACCATTGTCATTTTTTAGCGTTTTTCGTAATATGGTTTAACGTCTCGCTACTCATTCGTCAAAAGAAAGGGCCAATAGACAACATCGAGTCAGAGAAGCTGACGTCGGATGTCATAGATTTGACACAAACCGAGGTAAATACCTATTCGTCATGTTGTCTATGTAAGTCTTAAATGTTCAGCATGAAGTAATTTCATGAGAAAACCTGTTATGGATCATAGAAAAACAAATTGTACCACGCGTATTTAACTTTGTTACTTTTTATATTGACTACAATGATGCGATTTTGTGCAGTTTTACACTCGACTAGCATATATAATGAAGTTCACCAAGACAAACACCTTTCGGATGTCGTTGGTGTTCGAGGACGGAGGGGGTTGGGGTTGGGGGGTGTGGGGTGGCGTGGGAGGGGGTGTCGCTGCATATCGCAAGTGTTTCTTCAAAGTTGGGGACTATGCCTACGTTCTTTCTTGCAACAGTCGGTTGTACATGTTGTAAACGATATTCCATGTTTTGTTGACCGCGTCAAGACATAAACAACTCATTCTGTTGTAATAGCCCGGATCGATTTCGACATCAAACCTCCAACCCTGTAATGGAGTAGATAATATTACCTTCCCTACTCGTGTAAAACTCTCACCGGTGATGAGTGGTTAGAAAGTCAACGTTTTAGTGATGTACCAACATATATATATATATATATATATATATATATATATATATATATATATATATATATATATGTATATATATATATATATATATATATATATATATATATATATATATATATATATATATATATATATATATATATATAATATATATATATATATATATATATATATATATATATATATATATATATATATATATATATATATATATATATATATATATATATAAAGCAACGTACTTAAATTTGTGGATGACACGTGTTTAGAAGGGTTAACAATTATGGTGATAAACAACATTTACAAAACGATCTAGACAGATTAGTGAAATGGTCTGAGAAATAACAGATGTTAAATTTTGGAAAATGTAAATGCCTACATACAGGACATAGGAACTTGGATGTAAACTATAATATGGGAGATACTGTTCTGGGTACTACTGTGAAAGAAAATTCTTGTGTTAATTATGAGAAATATAACACACAAGGAGAAGAAGCTAATTAAGCCTCTGTATAAAACAATAATTAGGCCTCATTTAGAGTATTGTATAAAAGCTTGGAGACCATATCAAAAGAAGGATATAGACACGCTTGAACGAATACAGAGGAGAGCAAGTTAAAATTATTCCAGAACTGAGAGACCTTAGTTATGAAGAACGACTGAGACAAAGCGATTAAGAGGAGACCAAATTGAAGTCTTTAAACATATTGCATGGGTATGAAAATATAGATAGAAATATTTTTTTTTAGAAATTAGAGGACATGAGGTAACATTAATAACGGATCAGTGTAGATTAGATATCAGGAAGCACTCGTTCTCACATAGGACAATCAATGATTGGAACACATTATCTACGGATTTTGTAACTGCTAGCAGCGTGAATACGGATGACAATCTTGTTAAAAATCTTGTTAAAATCAATATGACATAACTTGCAGAAGCTTACGCCAGACAGCGCCCTCTGGCTAATTGGCTATCCATCTAATAAATGTTAGGCTAGTCTTGAGCACACCGTGTGGGGCCACTGTTTCTCATCACGGCATCCACACAGGCTGTCATAGGCAACTGTTTGACAGGAGGACCATTCTGTGACAACATAATCATTAGTTACTTGCACATATAATGTCCAAAGCTTCGTGTTTAACAAGATTTTAACAAGATTTGCCATCCAAGCCAAAGGCCCAGATGGCAAGTGGACAAGGAAGCCATTGGCTTATCGAGAGTCCAACAATGTTCATCTACTTATAGCCCGCCCTCCTGAGATATGTGTCAACCTTGTTTTTAAACATATTCACGCTGCTAGTAGTTACACAATCTGTAGACAATTTGTTCCATTCATTTATTGTCCTCTGTGAGAACGAGTGCTTCCTGATGTCCAATCTACATTGATCCTTTACTAATTTTACCTCATGTCCTCTAGTTCTGCTATCCTTCTTGAGTGAGAAAAACATATTTCTATCAATATTTTCATACCCATTCAATATCTTAAAAACTTCAATCTGATCTCCTCTTAACCTCCTTGTCTCTAGAGTTGTTAAACCACATTCTTTCAGGCGTTCTTCATAACTAAGGTCTCTCAGTTTTGGAATCATTTTAGTTGCTCTCCTTTGTATGCGTTCAAGTGTATCTATATCCTTCTTACGATATGGTCTCCATGCTTGAATATAGTATTCTAAATGATGTCTAACTATTGCTTTATAAAGAGGTATAATTAACTTTTTTCCCTTGTATGTTATGTTTCTTCTAATCAATCCAAGAATTTGATTACCCTTTGAAGCTGCAATACCACACTGCTCTGAAACTTTCATATCAGCGCTTATTGTAACTCCTAAGTCATTTTCTTTTACAGTAGTACCCAGAACAGTATCTCCCATTTTATAGTTTACATTCAAGTTCCTATGTCCTGTATGTAGGCATTTACATTTCCCAAACTTGAACAACATCTGCCATTTCTCAGACCATTTCACTAATCTGTCTAGATCGTTTTGTAAATGTTGTTTATCACCATCAGTATTAACCTTTCTAAACAGTTTTGTGTCATCCGCAAATTTCAGTACGTTACTTGTTATATTGTCGTCCAAGTCATTGATATAAATTAAGAATAATATAGGTCCTAATACTGATCCTTGAGGTACCCCACTCAAAACCGATTTCCAATTTGAAACTTCTCCATCTAATACAACTCGTTGTCTTCTGTCAGTCAGCCATTGTTCTATCCAGTCAGTTATGCTATCCCCGATACCATGGGCTTTTAATTTAAGTAGTATTCTTTGATGTGGCACTTTGTCAAAAGCTTTCTGAAAATCTAAGTAGATAATATCTACTGGCGATCCCACGTCTATCCACTTAGTGATTTCTTCCAAGAAACATAACATATTTGTTAAGCATGACCTCGCTTTAAGGAATCCATGTTGAGATGAATTTAATAATTTATGCTTAACGAGGAAGTCCACCATATGGTCTTTAATTAACCTTTCTAATAATTTACAAATCACTGACGTTAAACTCACTGGTCTGTAATTCTCTGACTTATTTCTCGAACCCTTTTTAAATAATGGTATGATGTTTGCTTCTTTCCATTCAAACGGAACAACTCCCTCTTTTAATGACAAGTTGAATACTCTTGCAAGTGGTATACTGATTTGTTCTACCGTTTCCATTAGTAATTTTGGAGGAATCCCATCCACTCCAGGTGATTTGTTATCCTTCATTGCCTTTATTTTCTTAGCTACCAATTCTGGAGTTACAACTAACCGACCTAAATAGTCAGATTTAGCCCCCTGAAATTTAGCATCAGCTACTGGTAATGAACTAATATCTTCTTTGGTAAAACTGAACTGAAGTAACCATTTAGGTCTTCCGCCATTAAAAACCCCTGTGATATTATATTTCCACCACTGTCTTCTAGAGGTCCAACCTTGTCTTGTACGTTTTGTTTACTCCTGACATATGCATAAAAACTCTTGCTGTCATTTTTTATATGTCACATGCTAGTTTTTGCTCATAGCTTCTTTTAGATTGTCTGATTTCAGTTGTAGCTGCATTAAATGCCTCTTTGTATTTTGGATAGTCTTCGTCCTTTCTGGTACGCCTATAAACCCTCCACATAGTTTTTTTAGCATTATTTTTCTAATAGCCTCTTTTGACAAGTGTTTCTTTCTACACCGTTTTCCTTGTTTTTGGAAGGGAAACAATGTATCGATGATACTCTCAATTTCATATTTTAGAATATTCCAACATTTAATTGCGGTCTTATTCATCAGCATGTTATTCCAATCTAGCTTTGCTAAGTATTTTCTCATATCTTTGTAGTTACCTTTGTGGAAGTTTCTCTTGTACGTTTTCTTATTTTTACTTTCTGATTTTACATTGATGTCAAAATGTATTTGATTATGGTCACTATTACCCAATGGTTCATATATTTTTACATTGTCCACTAATTCTTTTTGTGATGACAAAACTATATCTAATACATTTTCTCCCCTGGTTTGTTCTAGTACGTGCTGAGTAAGAAAGCTATCCTGGATTAAAAATAGAAATTGTTGGTCCTCAATCCCTGTGCTCTCTAGAGAATTCCATTGTATGTGTCCATGGTTAAAATCTCCCATTATGATACATTCCCCTTTACTAACTTCCTTTATAGCGTTTTTTTATTTTTGTGTTGTCCACTTCGTTTATGTTTGGACTTCGGTAAACTAATCCAATAGTTAATTTTTAATTTCCTGAAACAATTTTGCACCAAACAGCTTCATCGCAATCTGCTTCCCTTTCTAGTTTTATTTCATAAGCCTGAATAGATTCTTTAACATATAAAATAACTCCCCCGCCCCTTCTTCTTATTCGATCTTTCCTAAACATTAAATATCCTGTCAGTCCTAATTCAGCATCTGTTATATCTATGTTGGCCCATGATTCAGTTATACCAATTATGTGAGGGTCAATATCTTCTACCATAATGTTTATTTCGTTTTTCTTATTTACTATGCTCCTTGCATTTAAACATACACATCTATAACCTTTTTCAGAGATGTTTTTCGGATGATTTGATATTGGTTTATCTGTGCTAGTGGCCTCTTGTTCTGCTTGAAACACCTCTAGGTAACCCCCCTGCACTTCTAGTTTAAAGAATGTTTACTTCCAAAAATATTTGTCATTGTACCCAAGTCACTATCTACTGCTGCTGAAAGTTTGTCCGCGAATACTGCCGCCCCCTTTCCACTTAAATGAAGCCCATCCTTCATGTACATATCAGCCCTCCCAACAAAACTTCCCCATAAATCCACAAATCCAACTTCCTCTTCCCTACATAGCTTCTGGACTAACATGTTAATTGCCATCCCCCGACAATTTCGATATTTGTGACCCCTCCTGCCCATTATAGGTAAAATCCCTGACAGTATTACCTGCTCAACCCGCGTCTGTTTTAGTGTTCTGACCAACTGCCTATATTTCCTAACTATGGCAGTTGTACCCTCCCTCTCTGCGTTATTTGTCCCTACGTGTACTAAAACAGATCCACCCTTACCCGAGCCTACGATGTTTTTTACCCTCTCAGTTATCGCCTCTATTTTGGCTCCAGGCAAGCAGACCACCACATCATATCCCTTGTTTAAGACTCTGTCGGTCGTCCTAACTATCGAATCCCCCACAAACACCCTCGCTCTCTTCCTCACCCCCTCTATCACTGCTGCAGAATAACTCTTCCGTTCGATCCCCTCCATCACATTATGTCCTGACCCCTTCCCTCCTGTCTCCTTCGCTCCTGTCTCCCCCACTTCCCACTCCTTTGCTCTTGTCTCTCCCACTCCCCTCTCCTTCACTCCGGTTGTCTTCCCTCCCGTTCCTTTCCTTCCCGTCTCCTTACGTCCTGTCTCCCTACGACCTGTCACCTTCCCTCCTCTCAGCTTCCTCCCAGGCTGCGGTGAGCTCTCCCTAGCATCTATTGTGTCTTTCCCCACTTTATCATCTACTGTTCCCCCACCGGAACTATTTGCACAACCCCCCTGTTCCCTTCACACCATTGCCACAACGAGCAGCCTCAGCTCTTCCAACTCCACCTCTAGTTCCTTCATCTTCGTACATCCCCTACACTCAAAACTAAAACTATCTGCCTGGACCTCAGCGCAGGACTTCTCGCACCCAGACTTGACGAAGTCCACCCAGTTACTGCAACTGCCACAAATTAAGTGCCTTGTGGCCTTTAACTGCCGTTTGCACGGCGCCATCATATAATTTTAGTTTTAATTAGTTTGCTACGTTAGCCTTGAATAAGGCTGTTTTTGTGATCAAAAGAACACTTTAGTCTAATATACTTGCTAACTGTGTCTTCTATTAACCTCGCATGAGAAAAAAAAACCTGCCACCTAGCGAATACGGAGAACACTGTGTAACAAAACAACGAAGTCAGTGTGTACTAATTTACGCTAAAATCCTGCTGTTAATTCCTTTTTACCGAAAACGTTTACTACCACTATGTCAGATATTACCTTATGTATGTAATTTAAGTAAATAAATCATTTTATCTGATATATATATATTAGCCAATGTAAACGATAGCTCGATGAAGGGGTTGAAATCACGACTTGTAAAACAAACTCCTTTTTATCGCTCGTTGAGTTTGAATCCGGGAAAAAATACTACCTCTGTTAACAAAAACGGTTTCTTAATATATGTCTACAAGAAGTTCGTGAACAATATGTGTATAATACTAATACTTATTCTAACCAATATTCCAATGTTTCTGACTATTCACTATGTTATCTCAATTTTCGAATAATAAACAACCCTATTAACGCTCGCTGAATTCCCTGACAGAATCCGAAACTAACTTACTCTAAAATACTCCTTCTGACTAATAATTAACAAAACCTGTTTCCTAATATATGTCTACAATACGTTTGTGTATAATATATATTCAATAGTAATACTTATTCTATTTGATATACCGCGTTTTTCTGTAAATGATCTACACCAAATTCAAGTCGCTGCACCAAGTCCAAGTAGCCGGAAGCCGTGTTGGAACTACGTTGGAAATAAATTGAACCCACGGGCCAATCTGCACAGTGCATGTTACTAGCATGTCATGATGCTATATGTCATGATGCTACATGTCATGATGCTACATGTCATGATGCTACATGTCACACACACAAACACACACGCACGCACGCACGCACGCACGCACGCACGCACGCACGCACGCACGCACGCACGCACACACACACACACACACACACACACACAAAAACACACACGCACAAACACACACGCACAAACACACACGCACAAACACACACACACACACACACACACACACACACACACACACACACACACACACACACACACACACACACACACACACACACACACACAGACGAACACAAACACACACACACACACACACACACACACACACACACACACACACACACACACACACACACACACACACACACACACACACACACACACACACACACACAAACACACACACACACACACACACACACACACACACAAACACACACACACACACACACACACACACACACACACACAAACACACACACAAACACACACACACACAAACACACAAACACACACACACACACACACACACACACACACACACACACACACACACACACACACACACACACACACACACACACACACACACACACACACACACACACACACTCACACACACACACACACACACACACACACACACACACACACACACACACACACACACACACTCACACAGGAATGACTCGAATATATATATATATATATATATATATATATATATCGGTTCTTCGAAGTGTTAGCGTCCAACAAAATTAATTGTTCTAAGAAAAATGTCGCAAATTGTTTTTAGACATATTTTTATATATCATAAGGACGACGATCGCTAGATGGTAGCTCTATCGCGCCACATTGGTGGTGTTGGTGACGTTAGTTTAAATACGCCATGTTTTACTTTATCCGACGACAATGTACGCAGCTATTCGTAATAATCATCACATGAAAGGTAACGAACGGACGTGTAGTCTTTGTACATTTATACATTTAAAGCGTTGCGTTTTACTGCGCATTGAGGCTTTTTCGAACACGCGGAGTATTTAGCTCGAATTTACACGAAAGCAGCGTTTCGCGGGAACTTTTCGCAGGAACGTTATTGGATTATTATGTGTTTTTCACGTTTACTGATTTTTCAAATAATTCGTTTGCAATGAATTGATGAAGTAACTGTTAATGAATCGCCATATCGATCTCTTGCACAAAGGTTTCTTCAGATTTTGTGAAAGTGGCATATTCTATTAAGTAGCTCGACTTTGACTCCGGCCCGTATATCTCAAGCTCTCAGTCCTGTCGTAAACATCAAAATTGGCCGATTTCATGACACATGAACACGCCTACCGGTGTATCGAGAATGTCACCACCAAAATATAAACGCGTTTTCAAATCCGCTTCATACGAAAATATCTCACAACGAAAAGTCCGATATTTCAATCGTTCCTACCTTGCTGGCTGAAAACAGTTACTTGTTCGCAAATAAAATCACTGAAATCTGCTAAATTTTTAGATACAGAAGAGGAGCCCGGATGTGATGACGACGCAGAAGATGAGCCCGGATGCCATTACGGAGCAGACGAAGAGCCCGGATGTGAAGGCGTCTTTCGTGGCAGGCGAGCCGAAACAACTGTTGATTCTCGCCTACCAGCGGACGGGATCGTCCTTCTTCGGCCAGATCTTCGCCAATGATCCAGACGCGTTCTACGTATTCGAACCACTCGACGGACTCTATAATTCCCTCTACGGAACGGAACATGGCTGGGTGGGGCCCACCGACATCTACCACTTCCCCGACGGCTCCCCCAGGTTAGTCGCCGGACGGGGAGTTGTGCATTCTCCTCCGCAGTCGTAAACGCCGTCGTCTTTCCCTCCAAGGGTCACACCACGTTCGATGTTATGCATAACCCCCGTACCCCGTACGTACGATTTTGATGGTACGGTCTCCGTACGTACGTGCCCCGTACATACATACGTACATACGTTCAGGGTATGGAGCACCGAAGGGGGCTCCGCGTCATGTGTTTGATGAACAATGGCTCTCCGCTTTACTCCTCGGTCCCTTGTCGCGTCCACGTTCCAGCTCAGTCCGTCGATTCCAACTCCGGAAATGGTATCTAAGAAAATAAAGGAAATGAAGGATAATAAATCACCGGGAGTGGATGGAATTCCTCCAAAACTACTAATGTAAACAGTAAAACAAAGAGTTAGTTGTTTCTTTTGAATGGAAAGAAGCAAACATCATACTATTATTGAAAAAGGGTGTGAGAAATAAGTCAGAGAATTACAGACCAGTGAGTTTTTTTCCACAGTTTAGGTACGTAATTCTCGTAAGTCTTGTGTGAAGCTGTTTGCAGCTTAATTTTTATAAATCCCGGAGACGGCGGAGTGAGGTCAACCAGCCGCTTGACGATATGATGTTCTTGCATTCTGTGGAACCACATTTGTCATGGGTTTAACAAGATTTAACAAGATTGCCATCCCAAACAGCAAGTTCCAGATGGCAAGTGGCCAAGGAAGCCATTGGCTTATCGAGAGTCAAAAATGTTCTCATCTATGTGTAGCCCGTCCTTATCAGATATCTGTCAATTATATTTTTAAACATATTCACACTACTAGCATTAACACAATCATTTGGCAGTTTTTCCATTAATTTATCACCCTCTGTGAGAAAGAGTACTTTCTCATGTCCAACTTATACTGCTCCTTAACTAATGCTGCTTTGTGTCATCTGGTTCTTTAAGTTTGAAGAACATATTCCTATCAACATCCTCATAACCGTTCACTATTTTAAACACTTCTATTTCGTCTCCTCTTAGTCTCCTGGTCTCTAGTGTTGTCAAACCACATTGTAATAAGCGACTTTCGGAACTAAGGTTTCTCAGTTCTGGAATCATTTTAGTTGCTCTTCGTTGTATTCTTTCTAGCTTGTCTATGTCCTTTTTACGATACTGCCTCCATGCTTGAATACAATATTCCAAATGTGGTCTAACTAATGCTTTGTACAGGGGTACATTTAGCTGTTTCTCCTTATATATGATAGTTCTCCTAATTAGCCCTTGAATTTAATTTCCTTTCGAAGCAGCAATCCCACATTGCTCTGAAACGTTCATGTCAGCACCAAATGTTACTCCTAAGTCCTTTTCTTGTGTGGTTCTACCTAGTACAGCATCCCCCATTTTATATTCTTCGTCCATGTTTCCCTGTCCAATGTGTATGCATTTACACTTCCAAAAATGTAATAACATTTGCCACTTTTCTGACCATTTAACTATTTTATCTAGACCATCATGTAAACTTTGTTTATTTGTATCATTAGTAACCTTTCTGAATACTTTTGTCATCTGCAAATTTATCTGATCCCTGTGGTACCCCACTGAAAACCGATTTACAGTTTGAAATCTCACCATCTACTATTACTCTCTGTCTCCTGTGTGTAAGCCATTTTTCTATCCAGTTGATTACATCATTACCTATACCATGGGCTTTTAGTTTAAGTAACAATCTTTGATGTGGCACTTTATCGAAAGCTTTCTGAAAATCTAAGTAGACAACATCCACTGGTGACCCGTCATCTACCCACTTTGTAATTTCTTCCAAAAAAAAACATAAGAGATTGTTAGACATGACCTTGCTTTAAGAACCCACGTTGAGATGTATTTATTAATTTATGTTTTACAAGGAATTCCACCATGTGGTCTCTAATTAATGTTTCGAGTAATTTACATACAACTGATGTTAAACTCACTGGTCTGTAATTTTCTGGCTTGTTCCTCGATCCCTTCTTAAATAGCGGCGTAATGTTTGCTTTTTTCCATTTTGAAGGAACTATTCCTTCTTCTAGTGACAAGTTGAACAAGTTTGCAAGTGGTGTACTAATTTGCTCAACAATTTCCTTAAGCAGTTTTGGTGGTATCCCATCAACTCCAGGTGATTTATTATCTTTCATCTTCTTAATTTTCTTTGCTATCATTTCAGGAGTTACAAATAACTGCCCTAAATGTTCTGATTTATTGCCCTCAATTTTAGTAAATGGAACTGGAAGTGAGCTGATATCTTCTGTGGTAAAAACTTAGCTGAAATACTCAGGACCTCTGCCATTTGAAACCCGTCTGAAATTATGTTTCCCCTGTTGTTTTCCAGTGGTCCGACCTTATCTCGAACTTTCTGTTTACTCCTTAAATAAGCATAGAAACTCTTGCTGTCATTTGTTATATTACCTGCGGTCTTTTTACATTGTCCACTAATTGTCCACTGGGATATGCACTACCCGTATTCGAAGGTGCTAGAGTACTGCATTGACATGGATTGGGTAGCTTTTTTCGGCGGTTTGTTCTGAAGCACCATGCCGCTCATCAAGCGAGGAGCCGTGGGTTTGGAGAAGCGGACGTTGAAGACCAACATACACATCGCCGCTGACGTCACGTCCGGTCAGAATATAAAAGGCGGCTAAGCGGCGCGCGAAAGAGGCGGGAAAGGACTTGATCGGCGGTCTGCTGTCCTCCGGGCGTGCGACAGCCGCAGCAGCTTTGTATACAACAACTCACGAGCGGTTAGTGCACCGAAAAGACGTCATAGAGAACGAGTGGGATACGACGATATATTCCGTGATTAGAATGGTTTTCGTGCATCAACAATCGTGCGAGGGTGTCGAGAGCAAAATGAACTTCTTCAATGTACTGACCACTCAAACTAGCCAGTGGGTGGAACATCGACCGACGGCTTCGCTCGTTTACCTAGATTTGGCCAGCACCTAACTGTACGTACGAGCGAAAGTGACAAAAACGGACGTAACGGATCTCGACACGGACAATCCCGTGGGACCGACGAACAATTGGTTGCATACGGTGTTCAGTCAAGTCGACGTCCCGTTGAACGGTATGCTCGTGACACCGTCGACAAACACGTAAGCGTACCGCGCTTACATCGAAACGTTGCTGAGTTACGGCGCTTAGACTAAAGAGATTCAACTCACCCGGGGGTTGTTTATACAAAGACACATGGACACATGGACGCCGCCAGCGACGCTAACGTTGAATGCGACCGTCCAGCTGGCCCATGAGGCCGCGCTCAAGAAAGGGACGGCCAACTATCCGCTGTGTCGAGTCGTCTGCAAGGTGTACTCCATACCGCAAGGCGCCATGTCTCACACGCACGACACCATATACCTCGACACCCTGTCGAAACGAGTGGTGATGTTGTTGTACGACGGCGGTCGACCGGTCCCGGCCTAAACCCTCCTACCGAATTTCATCAACGGCGACTACGCGCAAAGTTGCGCAACCTGACAAAGGCAACGACCTGACGCGGGGTGACTTTGGTCACAGCTACACCCTATTCGCTTTCGATATGTCCCCCGACGCGCATGACGGACCTCACTTCAACCAGGTGCAAAAAGGAAGCCTGCGATTCGAGATGCGTTTCGTTGCAGCGCTTCAGCGGACGGTGAACGTCGTCGTCTACGATGAGTTCAAGACGGTGCTGGAGATCGACAGAAGCAGGAACGTCAACACTGGGTCGCTCTTTACGTGGAGGATGAAGGCCGCGGTGAATACTTCGACTTGTACGGATTGCCGCGGTGAATACTTCGACTTGTACGTTGCAGCCGTAACACAGATCGTTCCGTACCTTTCTAGAATAGACCTACAACGACAAAAAAATCCAGAGCTCCTTCTCTACCATGTGCGGGCCGTACTGCATCCCGTTCTTGCTGCTGTGATGTCGGTGTATGCTGATGGAGACTTTTACGGAGGACTTTGGAACCGGCTTAATCAATAACGATTGTCGCATTTTCGACTAGCTTAAGGACAAAAAGACCGTGTAGTCACCGTACCATTACATGCTGTAGCAGTAGCCTTGATACGTTGTTGCAGCTTTTTATATGTACTTATGATTTATACGATGTAGCGTAATAAACAATTGTGAACAACCGTTGTGTGGGTACTCTTTTTATTCACACACTAGTCATCGCCGACAACCAGTCCCTTACACGTCCAACGGCGGGGTGCTGATTCGGTCGTCGAGCACCACGCGCTTCTCGTGGAAATAGGTGAATGGGACTCGCTCCTATACGTACGTAAACTCAGTCGACCGCATTACCCGGAAACCGCGATTTTTTCCGTGTCCGCTCCTTCGGTCAGCACGACGAGGAACGTCTCCTTGTCAATCTCTTTGTGACGCTTGCTCAGCTTTTCGTGTTGTACGCTTGACTGGTGTAGTAAGACATGTGACCAGTGTCTTAAGACGCTTAACCAGTACTCTTAAGACGCTTGACCGGTACTCTTAAGACGATGTCGGAGACATTGTCAAAATTGAGGAAGTACCTTGTCATATTATTACTCAAATTGATGTGTAGAACTCCACCTGACTTCGAGGTTGAAGCTGTCGTCTCCGCCCTGCGCCATCTCTTCTCTTGCGATGTGGCGGAACTGCCAGTAGAGCTTCTCACGCATCGCTTCTTCATCCAGTTCCCGCTGAAGTGCACCACTAACTACAGGTAATGAAGGAAGTGGAAATGTGTGTGTTCACATAGACCCTTGAAGCGGTGTTGTAAACAATAACACCGTACTATGTGTGCTAACAATAAAACCATAATAATGTGGGCTCATAATGACAAACTACAATGTGGCCTTCTCGCGAGGTTTTTCTTGAAACCTGCAAACTTAGTATTTACTACGCGTATTCATTACTTTCCATTTTCTTCCAAATCGACATTTCTGTGGTTTCCAATGTCCAAATGTCTGTATTCGAGTCTAAATGAGAAAGTAAACAAACGCGTATTCAACTTATGTTGTCTTCTATCTGTCCCGTAGCAAACGAAACCGTAGAGGCGAAGTGATGATAACACTAGAAACATAATGTTTCCACTTGTTCTGCTCTTCGAACTTAGATCATGTCCAATCGATGATGTTCCTCCTTGTACGGTGGCGTTGCAAAACTATCCTTCCATCTGATTGTGTGACCAAACCATTGTAGCTTCCTGGGTTTCAAACTTGTAAATGGCATCTGTGTTCAACAGGAAATGTCTTTGGTGGCACCACCTCTACACACAGTGTAGTCATAAGCTTCATCGACGTTGTCTCGTTAGATTCGGCTCTGACAAGAAGACAATCGACATGTGTAGGATTCAAATCAACCGAGTCGATACGTCGGCAGCCGGGATCCTCAGCTACGTCATAAGCCACAAAGTCTCCACACCTGTCACTACGACGTCTGTGGACACCAAAGTGTACAATGAGGCACTGAAATCTGTCAACGAACTGGTCGAGATCGACAGTCATCACAAGAGTCAAACGACGAAAAAAGACATTCGCAAAACAACGGAAGATCAGATCGAAGAGTCAGAGTTCCATATCAGAGATTACGTCAGATGCCTTAAGACGAAGGCCCGTAAACTGCTGAAATGTCTTCCAAAAATCACACGCAGCTGCACATCGTCGAACCTTCGCGTCATCAAACTAGTTCGAGGGGAAATGCGTGACGTGGACGCCCTAATGCGCGCGTCTCGCAACTTCCGGCTCGTGCACCTCTTCCGGGACCCCAGAGGCGTGGTCAACTCGAGACGGCAATTTCCGACCTACCATTCTATCAGCGTCAATGAGAATAACATGGCACCGGAAGCTTATTACTACTGCGCGGACGTAATGCGGGACATCCGGTTGAGACGCCAGTTAGAGGCGAAGTATCCTGGTCGTACATTACAGGTCATTTACGACGACTTCGTGACGAATGCGCAGGAGCAGGTACGCCAGATTTACGAGTCGCTTCTCGAGCGCCCCCTACCGGCAGATGTGGCCGTATTCATCAACACGACAAGGCCAAGCACTGCGTCGTCTTGGAAGGCGAAACTTAACGAAACTGTTGTGCAACAGATCGATACTGCTTGCAAGGGATTGTACGAAATGTTGAGTGAGAGCGGAAATATATTCAATCACGAGCATGAAATGGGATAGACATGTAGCTCGACACATCTCCACTGTCTTGGGTGCGTCGTGGGAATATTTTATCAGCAAGAATGCTTCTAAACACCAATCTTTGATGTGTACAGTCGTAAAAGTCCCATAAGTGTATACAACCAAACAACTCACCTCCACAAACAAACCCTTGGATCGGATTTGTTTTCAAATACATAATAACAACATACATACGCACATGCATGAGTGCGTGTAATGGTCACTTGGTATTTATGATATATGGGTCGTTTTCCAAAGAGCGTACTTATTTTGGCTTCGCTGTTTTTTCCATGTATCTCTATGTATGTTTTTCTGGTGCGATGCCTCATATTAGATCCGATTCATGCACATATATTTGACCATATATAAACGCAATGTTTTCATCGGCTTGGATAGAAACCATCCAAATGTCACTGGTGTTACTTGTCTACGGATCGACTTTTTGTCTTACACCCACAGAAACAAATACTTATGTATGTAACTGAAAATAAAATACATGCTTCCTATAACTGGAATACAGTGAAGTCTTTTATTATTCCTGACTCGACAAGTTATTTTGCTGAGCAGATATTTTGTCGGTAATCAGTGTTTTCTATTTCTTATATTATTCTGCGTGATTTCGGAGCTTCAATAAAACCGGGAGCGAGACTTGAGACGGGAGCGAGACTTGAGATGGGAGCGAGGAGCCCCATCTTACACGAGAAGTCAGATCGAAAACAGTCGGTCCCCTCCAGATACAACCAGGCTTTCAACAGATGATTGACGGGTGAGAGGCGTTGCTACTGATGAGTATCGTTTGTGCAACTATTTGGTTATTAACACAACACCCAATCTATTATATGCTATTTAAACCGAAGCCGAAGGTGGTCTCTTGTCGACACTGCGAAGATCGTTTCGTTTCCGTGTTAGAGTTGCAACATCGTGTAGCTAGACACTCGATGTAAATTTTAGTAAAACGTCGTTCCTCGCAATATATACATTTTGTTTAGAAGTATAGTTGTAAACACTCCATTGTATTGACGCATACTTCAAGGTGGTCCCTTGTGGAGATTCTAATAAATCAAGGTGCATCCTAACAGGTACCATTTTTCCACATAAACTGATACATAAACAGACATGGACAACTCCAGGAGGAAAGAAAAAGAATCAAATAGACCATGTGTTAGTGAGCAGGCAACACCGGACATCAGTAATGGACACTAGGGCCATGAGTGGAGCCGACATTGCGAGCGACCACCAATTAGTGCGATCAAAAATAAAGCTGAAACTAAAGAGAAAACAAAAGAACAAGGCGATCAGAAAGAAATTTGATATAATGAAGTTACAGCAACCAGCTATTAAAGCCCAATTCTCACTGAAGTTGCGCAACAAATATGATATATTACAAGACTACGACGAAACAGACGACGAAGAAATTGAGAAACAATGGCAAGACTTTGAGGCTGCATACAAAGAAACAGCTCAAGAAGTACTAGGGTGCAAAAAGAAGGGCAACAACCATGGATCAGCAAGGAGTCGTGGGAGTTAGTAGAAGAGAGAAAACGACTGAAGAACAACATCGAGCAGACAAAGTCAGACAGGATTAAGCAGAATTACATGAATAAATATAGGTGTAAAGAAGTGACGAAGAGCATGAGACAAGACAAGCGGAAGTGGGTTGATCACCTTGCCATGGAAGCAGAAGAAGCAGCACGTAATGGAAGAATGACAGAAGTGTACGATATTACAAAAACCCTCAGTAATGACAAACGTAAGACAACAAATGCAGTGAAAGACAAATGTGGAAATTTAATAACAGAAGGATTGGCCGGAAGGAAGCGATGGAAAGAACACTTTGAGGAAATCCTTAATAGACCTATACATGATGACAATGTAACAGATGTGGAGATAGATCCGATCATAAATGAAATCAGCACTGACCCAATAACAAAAGCAGAAATTAGAACAGCGCTAAGGAAGTTGAAAAACGGGAAAGCAGGGGGCAAGGAAGAACAACAGAGAAATGGCTTGTCAAATTATTCAGAACATTTTGGGAACAAGAGAAAGTGCCAAAAACGTGGAAGCAAGGACTGATCGTTAAAATACCGAAGAAAGGTGACCTTACAGAGTGCGGGAATTGGAGAGGAATTACTTTGAGATATGTTCCTAGTAAAGTATTCGGAAGAGTACTCATTGACAGAATAAGAGAAGTAGTTAACAGCAAGTTGAGAGACGAACAAGCAGGTTTCAGAAGTGGGAGAGGCACAGTAGAACATATATTTATTTTACGAAATATTATAAAACAGGTAGTGGAATGGCAGGCAACTCTATACATCAAGTTTGTGGACTTTGAAAAAGCATTTGACTCAGTGCACCGAGAGAGTCTATGGAAAATTATGGAGAGCTATGGAATTCCATACAAGATAATCCACATGGTACATATGTTATACGAAGATAGTGAATGTGCAGTGTTAGACGAAGGTAAGGAATCTGATTGGTTCAAGGTCAAAACTGGAGTTAAACAAAGAGATGTAATGTCTGGATTTATCTTCTTGATAGTAGTGGACTGGATAATGAGAAACACAACAGCAGGAAACAAAACAGGGATAAGATGGAACTTCACGTCAAAACTAGAGGACCTGGACTTTGCCGACGACATAGCACTCATGTCATCATGCTACACACACATGCAAACAAAGACAAGACAACTGAATCAATTTGCAGCAAGGACAGGACTAAGAATAAATAAAAAGAAAACTCAAATATTGAGGATAAACAGCAAGTGCGAAAACAGAATACTAATTGATGATCAATAGCTAAAGGAAGTGGACATGTATAACTACCTGGGCGCTAACGTTAGTAAGCAAGGAGGAGGCGGCGATGACATTGTTAACAGAATTCGTAAAGCTAGGGTATCCTTCATGAAACTAAAGCAAATATGGAGTTCAAATATATACACATTGAGATCTAAATTGAGGCTTTCAAAACACTTGTTAAACCAGTGTTGTTGTATGGAAGTGAAACATGGAAAATTAACGAAGGAGACAGCAGAAAGTTAGATACGTTTTTTAAGTGCTTAAGACGAATCCTACAAATTCGATGGCCATACATTGTATCAAATCGAGATATTCTCGCAAATACAAAATTGAAGACAATCAGCACTGAGGTCAAGTTAAGAAGATGGAAGTGGGTAGGATATATCCTACGAATTGACAAGAACAACAAATGTGAGAAGGCATTGACTTGGACGCCTGAAGGTAGACGAAAGGTTGGTCGACCAAAGACAACGTGGCGATCAACTATTGCAAATGAAAGACGCATACTGAGGTGGAACAGCTGGAACGAAGCCAGACGTGTAGCAGCTGACAGAGCGAGCTGGAGGAGATGCACTTCGGCCTTATGGGCCACTGGGCCCGAAGAGGATAGGTGAGGTGAGGTGAGGCATCCTAGCGATCGATACTGCAAGTGTTGAGACGTCTCCTAGCGGGCTTATTATACGTTATTTTCAAATGGACGTTTTTGCAGTAATGGCCCCTGGTGGCGAGTACGGAGGCCTCACCCAGCGTTTGATGCTTTTGTATCGTATATCGTTGGACGAAGACGACGTTGTTCGCCCACTGTTCGCCCAATGTTCGCCCAACGTTCGCCCAATGTTCGCCCAATGTTGGCTAGAGGAGATAATTTGGAAAGACACGCGACCAACGCAGTGTCGCTCCGCGGACCGGCCGGCGTTACCGAAACGTCCGAAAATCACGCCTCGGGTGAGTTCCTCGTTCCTATGAGCTCTATAGACCTTAGTAGTAGTAGTAGTAGTAGTGGTAGTGGTAGTGGTAGTGGTAGTGGTAGTGGTAGTGGTAGTGGTAGTGGTAGTAGTAGTAGTAGTGGACACAGCGTGCAAGATATTTGACCCAACGGTGCGGCGCCACTAACCGCTTCAAATGAAGCTCGAATGGCTACGGATCGTCCTGTTTCCCTTTTCTCAGAACGTCGTTCACCAGATCCACCGTCGTTCACCAGATCCACCGTCGTTCACCAGATCCACCGTCGTTCACCAGATCCACCGTCGTTCAACAGATCCACCGTCGTTCACCAGATCCACCGTCGTTCACCAGATCCACCGTCGTTCACCAGATCCACCGTCGTTCAACATATCCACCGTCGTTCACCAGATCCACCGTCGTTCACCAGATCCACCGTCGTTCAACAGATCCACCGTCGTTCACCAGATCCACCGTCGTTCACCAGATCCACCGTCGTTCACCAGATCCACCGTCGTTCACCAGATCCACCGTCGTTCACTAGATCCACCGTCGTTCAACATATCCACCGTCGTTCACCAGATCCACCGTCGTTCAACAGATCCACCGTCGTTCACCAGATCCACCGTCGTTCACCAGATCCACCGTCGTTCAACAGATCCACCATGCTGCTCCCGATCACCACGAAGCCTTCGCGTAAGAACACCCACCAATAGTTCCACGCGAACGCGAAGTCGGCTTTCAGCTTTTCCACGAATTGTTGTGCTTTCTTTGTCACGCTTTTCGGAACGTTTTCTACGATCTCAGCCTCAACACCACCTACAGGCGCCGCCGCCACAGCCGCCGCCGCCGCCTTCTGTCCTACCATCTTGTCCGGAGCCTTGTAATCTTCGCTGTTCACCACGGCCACTCGTTCTGGCTGTTGCTCGCGTATATCGTCCATATCGTTGTACCGCTGCAAGACCTGGTTGTACAGCGTCACTTGCTCGCATTCTTGCAAATCCTCCCGATCCAGTCTTTCATAGCCTTTCATATCCGCGTCCATTCGACGCATGATGCGTCCGACGTTGTTTGTCGGTGGTTGCGATGATGGTAGAACGTTCTTTAGCAACCTCGGTTCCACAAGGGCATCCTATTTTGTTTGCTCATCAGGAGTGTAACAATTTCTGGAGCACCGGAAAAAGGACCGAGGTCGGTAACGGAGCAAGTCCGGCAGGAAGCCACTTGTTTGTGTGATCGCTCTATTATGCATCACACCCGTTCCCTTCTTGGACAACGCTTTTTCTATACCGTCGTAACTTTGCCTTCTGACTCGACGTCAATCGAACATTCCCTTTTGTATCATAGCGCACTCTTTGATACAGATTAGATCGTTGTCGGCGTTGGCGATAATGGCTTTCTTCAATTTTGCGTTCTTGTTTCTCGCCAGCAGCTGCAGACACAGCATGCGTCTTTTCACTCGCTCCGACATCATGTCAATGACGAGGCACGCGACGTAGCTGACCTATTATCATCTCGGCAAGTAGGTGTACTGAAAGGCATCGTCTGGAAAAACGCTCGTCCGCAATCGTAGGTGTTTGGATGTTTCAGATCAACCAACATATAACCTCAAGGAAGCGACGTCGCGTCTTTGAAGGCCTCCTGCATGTATCTAGACTGTAAACTCTGTGTGTGTGTGTGTGTGTGTGTGTGTGTGTGTGTGTGTGCGTGCGTGCGTGCGTGCGTGCGTGCGTGCGTGCGTGCGTGCGTGCGTGCGTGCGTGCGTGCGTGCGTGCGTGCGTGCGTGCGTGTGTGTTTTATAAAACATGACTATAGCAGAACAATGAAATTATATGACTCTGCCAGATTCAGCTGACTGGTGGGCATTCGTCTTAACCACGACATGATATTTTTCTGACTATAACGCCTATGCCAAATTTCCTACATCGAAAGACTACGAAAAAAGAAACACCACAAATCTACGAATTCAACATAGCTCCTGAACTAGTGCGTTAATCGCCCTCGTCCTGCGCTGTGACGGTTGTTGTATCTGAACTAGTGCGTTAATCGCCACCCTCTTGCGCTATGACGGTTGTTGTTTCTGAACTAGTGCGTTAATCGCCACCCTCCTGCGCTATGACGGTTGTTGTATCTGAACTAGTGCGTTAATCGCCATCCTCCTGCGCTATGACGGTTGTTGTATCTGAACTAGTGCGTTAATCGCCACCCTCCTGCGCTGTGATGGTTGTTGTATCTGAAATAGTGCGTTAATCGCCACCCTCCTGCGCTATGACGGTTGTTGTTTCTGAACTAGTGCGTTAATCGCCACCCTCCTGCGCTATGACGGTTGTTGTATCTGAACTAGTGCGTTAATCGCCATCCTCCTGCGCTATGACGGTTGTTGTATCTGAACTAGTGCGTTAATCGCCATCCTCCTGCGCTATGACGGTTGTTGTATCTGAACTAGTGCGTTAATCGCCACCCTCCTGCGCTGTGATGGTTGTTGTATCTGAAATAGTGCGTTAATCGCCACCCTCCTGCGCTATGACGGTTGTTGTATCTGAACTAATGCATTAATCGCCACCCTCCTGCGCTGTGACGGTTGTTGTATCTGAAATAGTGCGTTAATCGCCACCCTCCTGCGCTGTGACGGTTGTTGTATTTGAAATAGTGCGTTAATCACCACCCTCCTGCGCTATCACGGTTGTTGTATCTGAACTAGTGCGTTAATCGCCACCCTCCTGCGCTGTGACGGTTGTTGTATCTGAAATAGTGCGTTAATCGCCATCCTCCTGCGCTATGACGGTTGTTGTATCTGAACTAGTGCGTTAATCTCCACCCTCCTGCGCTATGACGGTTGTTGTATCTGCGTTAGTTGTGCCTACGTGCACCAGAATGTATCCTCATTGCCAAAACCTTGGACTTTCTCTACCCTATCTGTTACATCCTCTAGTCTTGTTCCCGGTAAACAAACTACCACGCCATCACCCTTACTCGGGACTTCTTACCTAACTACATAGTCCCCTATAAACACCACCCTTTCCTCCTAACACCCTCTATCACTACCTCGGAGTAACTCTTGCCATATACCATCATGTTGTCCGTCTCATTCTCGCCAGTTAACATGTGACCTGTCCCTCCTGTCCCCTTCCCTCCTGACACCCTCATTCCTGTATCATTTCCCCCTGTCATCTTCACTCCCGTATCATTCCTCCTGTCATCTTCACTCCTGTATCATTCCTTCCTGTCATCTTCACTCCTGTATCATTCCTTCCTGTCATCTTCACTCCTGTATCATCCCCCTGTCATCGTCACTCCTGTATCATTCCCTCCTCTCATCTCCACCCCTGTATCATTCCCTCCTGTCATCTTCACTCCTGTATCATTCCCTCTTGTCATCTTCACTCCTGTATCATTCCCTCCTGTCATCTTCACTCCTGTATCATTCCTTCCTGTCATCTTCACTCCTGTATCATTCCCTCCTGTCATCTTCACTCCTGTATCATTCCCTCCTGTCATCTTCACTCCTGTATCATTCCCTCCTGTCATCTTCACTCCTGTATCATTCCCTCCTGTCATCTTCACTCCTGTATCATTCCCCCCTGTTATCTTCACTCTTGTATCATTCCCTCTTGTCACCTTCGCTCTGTCGCCGTCCCTCGTGTTACGTTTCCTCGAAACAACAATTGGTAACAGATAAAGTTGTATCTTTTGCTGCATTCGTCCCCAAGCGGCGAACGTTGCCAGCGTCGTGTTCTATAAACAGTCTTGATTAGACATAACCGTTGCCACTAGTGGCTTTTTATACTGACATTTCTGAATCTTAGATAAAGAGGAAATTCCCAGCACACCCAATATTAACGCAGGCTGCGTCTATTGTATAGTTGAAGTTGAATACTTCACTACATTGGCTCGTCCCAAATCGATAATCAATGTGGCTTCAATGTGGACGATGCTTGGATGGCATAAGTCCTGAGATGCTGCTTGAAATATGACTTGAACCTTTACTCACCGAAAGGCCTCATAATTCGTATTGCAAAAAAACTCTTTCTGCGACTTCGTTTTCCGGGCAGCTTATCTAATTAGATGTCTGGCTCGATATTTTCCGCATAATTTTGATCTAACTTCCTGTAAAAGAATCATCATGGTACCCTGCCTTTTAACTTGCAAATATTGTAAAAAATTCTTTATTGCGTGTGAAGAAATTTATCTAAATTTCGGGTTAAACAATTTCCAGACACTCCGCAGACAATTATCGTCCGGCCAGACCGGTCACCCCACCTAGCGGGTCTCACAGACACAATGTCCTAGCACGGAACACTAGCAATTCAATGCAAAATTGTAATCGCTCTAGATGATTTCCCCGCATTACCACGTGCCCTGTTGAACATGTTCGTCGGGAAAAGCCTATCTTTAATTTACATGTGTGCTAGAGCGCCATCAGATCTGCTGAACATATTCGTCAGGAAAAGCCTATCTTTAATCCACATGTGTGCTAGAGCGCCGTCAGATCTGCTGAACATATTCGTCAGGAAAAGCCTATCTTTAATTTACATGTGTGCTAGAGCGCTGTCATCAGTAAATAAGAACGAACTTAGCTCGTCGCAAGAATGCACAAGTTATCTGGATTTTGACAAATGGGTAACTGCGCCTAGGTGTTCTCGCGGTTGGAATGCCTACAGATGGTCTGCGGTGTGAGTAATCGGCCATTTGTCGGCACATCCAGCCTGGCAGCAATACCTGTGGGAACTGCCTCCACGCCCGCTTACTAGACCCATGGGAAATTCCCACGAGAGTTCGATGTAGGTGATGTTTCTTTCTGCATGCGATGTTCACGGGTCGGTTTGTCTGCTGCGAGGCGCTGGGATCGAGGGCGGGATATGACAAGGGCAGCTACAGAGGTGCCGGCAGGGAGCAAATGATAAACTAGCCCCTGGACCGGTGCTACAGGAATCCATCAATACTATCCCACCCCATATCCGCGTCGGCTGCAGCAGATCTGCGGCGATCCTGTTGAATTCCGGCCCCATTAATTAAAGCCATACGTGTGGTATAGTTTGTTCTCATCGTCTCATCGCCTATAAATACAGGAAGTCGCACACGCTTCCTGTTGCCGTGTCAGTCGATCGCCGCAGCATGTCGAATTATCGCCGTCTCCGTTAATGTTATCATTGTATCAAAGATCTTAAAACACGGATACGCACGCATTTCTGTGTTATTATAATAACTCAAACATATCAAACGTTGCACAATTAAATAATAAAAAACCGGAAAGCATGACAAATTACGAAACGACCTTGCCGCAAGTTATTGGTGCATTTAAACTATCAGGTGTCAATAAGTTGGACTTCGACTTTCGTCTCAGTTGTCAGCGTTCTTTGTTCCGCTGCATCGAAGATTCACCGCACGATCTGCAAAATATAAACGATGACGACCTATAATATTTCGAGATTGAATGTGTGCGCAAACCTACCAAATGGAAAATATACTAAATGGACTATACTTGTAACTGGGACTTTTTTATAATTGTATACACTATAAAAGGTACCCTAAAAGAAAACAGTACGGAAAGTCCCTAACGTGCACCTGTTCCTTAAACTGCACTACCACTGCCCTGGCGGACCACAGTAATACCACTGCCCTGGCGGACCACAGTAACACCACTGCCCTAGCGGACCACAGTAACACCACTACCCTTTTTATATACGGGTTCTTAGTCGTAAAACGCCTCTGATTTTTCAGAAGTTTTGAATTAATATTTTTTCTCTGATTTTGTTAATACCATCCATGCTTTTTATTTACTAATATCCTATAAATAACATTCATACAAAACGAAATCACTTTTGGCAAGCCTATGGTCCAACTATCTGTATCACTTTCGGTATAACAGTAAAAAATATAGACAGAAACCACCAAAAAGTATGATCGTTCACATTGATTTGTTTTACTTACTAACTTGTGAAATATGCATAGTTAATATATTGTATACAGCTGAATTGCTCGAGCTTATGGCTCCTTGCAGAACCCAGTCAAGTTAGGGCAATGCCAAAGGCAAAGATGGATACTTGATGCCCCAAAACGTATGTAGACGTTCGACGTCTGTCACATAACTCGGACAATCATAGACAACATGTAGAGCGTTGCTAAAACAAAAAACTTTACGTAACTACGAACTCCTATTGTTCCGAGTTACGTAATAGTCAAACGTCCTCATAGGTTCTTTCGTTATCCCCACCCCCGGAGGAATAAAATAATGTATGCACGAACCATCCCAATTGTCCCATCTGTCTATAATTTCAGCAATATGTAGGCAAACCAGACGGAGATGTGAAGGAACACAAAACTATCTTCCAGGCAGATAGTTTTAGTTTTGAGTGTAGGGGATGCGCACGGATGAAGGAACTAGAGGTGGAGTTGGAAGAGCTGAGGCTGCTCGTTGTGGCAATGGTGGGAAGGGAACAGGGGAGTTGTGCCAGTAGTTCCGGTGGGGGAACTGTAGACGATAAAGTGTCGAAAGACACAAGAGATGCTAGGGAGAGCTCACCTCAGCCTGGGAGGAAGCTGAGAGGAGGGAAGGTGACAGGTCATAGGGAGACAGGACGTAAGGAGACGGGAAGGAAAGGAACGGAAGGGAAGACAACCAGAGTGAAGGAGATGGGAGTAGGGGAGACAGGAGGGAAGGAGAAGGGAGTGGGGGAGACGGGAGGGAAGACAACCGGAGTGAAGGAGAGGGGAGTAGCGGCGACAGGAGGGAAGGAGAAGGGAGTGGGGGAGACGGGAGGGAAAACAACCGGAGGGAAGGAGAGGGGAGTAGGGGAGACAGGAGGGAAGGAGAAGGGAGTGGGGGAGACGGAAGGGAAAACAACCGGAGTGAAGGAGAGGGGAGTGGGAGAGACAAGAGCAAAGGAGTGGGAAGTGGGGGAGACAGGAGGGAAGGGGTCAGGACAGAATGTGATGGAGGGGATCGAAAGGAAGAGTTATTCTGCAGCAGTGATAGAGGGGGTGAGGAAGAGAGCGAGGGTGTTTGTGGGGGATTCGATAGTTAGGAAGACCGACAGAGTCTTAAACAAGGGAGATGATGTGGTGGTCTGCTTGCCTGGAGCCAAAATAGAGGCGATAACTGAGAGGGTAAAAAACATCGTAGGCTCGGGTAAGGGTGGATCTGTTTTAGTACACGTAGGGACAAATAACGTAGAGAGGGAGGGTACAACTGCCATAGTTAGGAAATATAGGCAGTTGGTCAGAACACTAAAACAGACGCGGGTTGAGCAGGTAATACTGTCAGGGATTTTACCTGTAATGGGCAGGAGGGGTCACAAATATCGAAATTGTCGGGGGATGGCAATTAACATGTTAGTCCAGAGGCTGTGTAGGGAAGAGGAAGTTGGATTTGTGGATTTATGGGGAAGTTTTGTTGGGAGGGCAGATATGTACATGAAGGATGGGCTTCATTTAAGTGGAAAGGGGGCGGCAGTATTCGCGGACAAACTTTCAGCAGCAGTAGATAGCGACTTGGGTACAATGACAAATGTTTTTGGAAGTAAACATTCTTTAAACTAGAAGTGCAGGGGGGTTACCTAGAGGTGTCTCAAGCAGAACAAGAGGCCACTAGCACAGATAAACCAATATCAAATCATCCGAAAAACATCTCTGAAAAAGGTTATATATGCGTATGTTTAAATGCAAGGAGCATAGTAAATAAGAAAAACGAATTAAACATTATGGTAGAAGATATTGACCCTCACATAATTGGTATAACTGAATCATGGGCCAACATAGATATTACAGATGCTGAATTAGGACTGACAGGATACGTAATGTTTAGGAAAGATCGAATAGGAAGAAGGGGCGGGGGAGTTATTTTATATGTTAAAGAATCTATTCAGGCTTATGAAATAAAACTAGAAAGGGAAGCAGATTGCGATGAAGCTGTTTGGTGCAAAATTGTTTCAGGAAATTCAAAATTAACTATTGGATTAGTTTACCGAAGTCCAAACATAAACGAAGAGGACAACACAAAAATAAAAAACGCTAGGAAGTTAGTAAAGGGGAATGTATCATAATGGGAGATTTTAACCATGGACACATACAATGGAATTCTCTAGAGAGCACAGGGATTGAGGATCAACAATTTCTATGTTTAATCCAGGATAGCTTTCTTACTCAGCACGTACTAGAACCAACCAGGGGAGAAAATGTATTAGATATAGTTTTGTCATCACAAAAAGAATTAGTGGACAATGTAAAAATATTTGAACCATTGGGTAATAGTGACCATAATCAAATACATTTTGACATCAATGTAAAATCAGAAAGTAAAAATAAGAAAACGTACAAGAGAAACTTCTACAAAGGTAACTACAAAGATATGAGAAAATACTTAGCACAGCTAGATTGGAATAACATGCTGATGAATAAGACCGCAATTGAATGCTGGAACATTCTTAAATATGAAATTGAGAGTATCATCGATAAATTTGTTCCCTTCCGAAAACAAGGAAAACGGTGTAGAAAGAAACATTTGTCAAAAGAGGCTATTAGAAAAATAATGCTAAAACAAACTATGTGGAGGGTTTATAGGCGTACCAGAAAGGAAGAAGACTATGCAAAATACAAAGAGGCACTTAATGCAGCTACAACTGAAATCAGACAATCTAAAAGAAGCTATGAGCAAAAACTGGCATGTAACATAAAAAATGACAGCAAGAGTTTTTATGCATATGTCAGGAGTAAACAAAACGTACAAGACAAGGTTGGACCTCTAGAAGACAGTGCTGGAAATATAATATCACAGGGTTTTTTAATGGCGGAAGACCTAAATGGTTACTTCAGTTCAGTGTTTACCAAGGAAGATATTAGTTCATTACCAGTTGCTGATGCTAAATTTCAGGGGGCTAAATCTGAATATTTAGGACCGTTAGTTGTAACTCCAGAATTGGTAGCTAAGAAAATAAGGGCAATGAAGGATAACAAATCACCGGGAGTGGATGGGATTCCTCCAAAATTACTAATGGAAACAGTAGATCAAATCAGTATACCACTTGCAAGAGTATTCAACTTGTCATTAAAAGAGGGAGTTGTTCCGTTTGAATGGAAAGAAGCAAACATCATACCATTATTTAAAAAGGGTTCGAGAAATAAGTCAGAGAATTACAGACCAGTGAGTTTAACGTCAGTGATTTGTAAATTATTAGAAAGGTTAATTAAAGACCATATGGTGGACTTCCTCGTTAAGCATAAATTATTAAATTCATCTCAACATGGATTCCTTAAAGCAAGGTCATGCTTAACAAATATGTTATGTTTTTTGGAAGAAATCACTAAGTGGATAGACGTGGGATCGCCAGTAGATATTATCTACTTAGATTTTCAGAAAGCTTTTGACAAAGTGCCACATCAAAGATTGCTACTTAAATTAAAAGCCCATGGTATCGGGGATAGCATAACTGACTGGATAGAACAATGGCTGACTGACAGAAGACAACGAGTTGTAGTAGATGGAGAAGTTTCAAATTGGAAATCGGTTTTGAGTGGGGTACCTCAAGGGTCAGTACTAGAACCTATATTATTCTTAATTTATATCAATGACTTGGACGACAGTATAACAAGTAACGTACTGAAATTTGCGGATGACACAAAACTGTTTAGAAAGGTTAATACTGATGGTGATAAACAACATTTACAAAACGATCTAGACAGATTAGTGAAATGGTCTGAGAAATGGCAGATGCTGTTCAATTTTGGGAAATGTAAATGCCTACATACAGGACATGGGAACTTGAATGTAAACTATAAAATGGGAGATACTGTTCTGGGTACTACTGTAAAAGAAAAGGACTTAGGAGTTACAATAAGCGCTGATATGAAAGTTTCAGAGCAGTGTGGTATTGCAGCTTCAAAGGGTAATCAAATTCTTGGATTGATTAGAAGAAACATAACATACAAGGGAAAAAAGTTAATTATACCTCTTTATAAAGCAATAGTTAGACCTCATTTAGAATACTGTATACAAGCATGGAGACCATATCGTAAGAAGGATATAGATACGCTTGAACGCATACAAAGGAGAGCAACTAAAATGATTCCAGAACTTAGAGACCTTAGTTATGAAGAACGCCTGAAAGAATGTGGTTTAACAACTCTAGAGACAAGGAGGTTAAGAGGAGATCAGATTGAAGTTTTTAAGATATTGAATGGGTATGAAATTATTGATAGAAATATGTTTTTCTCACTCAAGAAGGATAGCAGAACTAGAGGACATGAGGTAAAATTAGTAAAGGATCAATGTAGATTGGACATCAGGAAGCACTCGTTCTCACAGAGGACAATAAATGAATGGAACAAATTGTCTACAGATTGTGTAACTGCTACCAGCGTGAATATGTTTAAAAACAAGGTTGACACATATCTCAGGAGGGCGGGTTATAAGTAGGTGAACATTGTTGGACTCTCGATAAGCCAATGGCTTCCTTGTCCACTTGCCATCTGGGCCTTTGGCTTGGATGGCAAATCTTGTTAAATCTTGTTAAACAGACACACAGAGTCACAAACTACGTTATAGTATAGATGTAAATACAACACGCAGAATGAACGAATCGGTGTTCTCCAATACTGCCACCTCCATTGTTACGCTGCAGTCACTTGAAGCCGCCTCGGCTCCAAGTGAAAACGACGTGGTAACGTAAAACGCACTAACGTATTTTCTATCAAACTGTTTTCTTCGAAACTAGTCATGTCCTGGGTATAGGGCGTAAAAAATCGTGGGTGTTACGGTTGACATTTCACCAGGAAAAAAATGTTTTCGTAATGTTGCGATGATCAACAAACCATGGGATAATCATTAGCGGCCTGTTTGAAGTCGTAGGTGAGTTTACAAACGCGTTATTTCAACAAGTTGATTTCAATAAGTGTTTATTTGAAATGGCCTCCAGAGACAATGAGAGTCACATAGAATCTCGGGAACTAAACAAATAATTATCATTTCCCTCATGTGTTCCCCAGATTACTTGTTACACATTACATTACTCTACATCTTACACATTACATTACTCTACATCTTACACATTACATTACTATACATCTTACACATTACTCTACACCACTTCACAGATACAATATCGGGATCTAGAAAATAAACATCCACTCTATACACCCGAATGGTTTCCGTGGTCCATACGACACACGTGAACACCGGAGTGTTATCCTTGGTCCATACGACGCACGTGAACACCGGAGTGTTATCCTTGGTCCATACGGCACACGTAAACCTTGGATTATTATCCCTGGTCCATACAACACACGTGAGCCCCGGAGTGTTATCCTTGGTCCACACGACACACATGAATCCCGGAGTGTTACCTTTGGTCCATACCACACACGTGAACACAGGAATGATCTCCTTAGTCCATACAACACACATGAACCTTTGAGTGATCACCGGACTTTTAGCCATGGTCCATAGCGAAACATGTGAACCCGAAGTGTTATCCATGGTCCACACAACACACGTGATCACCGGAGTGATAGCCGTCGTCCGACTGAACTAAACAGATGAGACGTTTGCGCCTGGTCGCATTTTTCAAGACCACTTGGTCGATGGTATTGTCTTCTTACGGCGCTTGTTGACTGTTGCGTTCGAGAGTTGTTTGCACAGTCCCGGCTGATGTATTCCTCCTGTGTCGTTGTCCTCTCGGCGGTTAGTACACGCATTCCCTGCATTCCCTGCATTCTTCGGCGACGTTTTTTACCGTCGGTGACTGTTGTATGCATCTGGTTCACGACAATCGAGTTAAGGTGTTAAGTGTCTTAGATGTGTTCCAACGTTGCTGTATCGATCGATCATACCGAGGTGTGTACTTAGCTCAAAGCCGAAACACCGCACTGGCGGTCATCTGTGAAGGACATCGGTAAAACGATATTGTTTTTGACGGCTTAGTTCAAATAAAGTTTCGTTCTGTCAAAGGCACATGTTAATCACGTATGTATCAAAGGTGTCTTATTCAAATGGTCGCAACTGCTGGTATTGGTGCGCGTTGATATATAGCAAAATTACCTGCAATGATTAAAATAAAGTACTGCTTACTGACAAGTGTTATGATATCGTATTAATGGTTAGTCTGTGATTCGCCCGTAAACCAACATGACGGTGTTAGTGTGTATGCGTGCTTGCCAAAGATATCATCTAGCTCCAGTGTATGAATAATCATTTCAACTAGTATCCGGTATGCTGTCGCAATCAGTCTGTTAGCAGCGTCGGGTTCTGCTCAATTTCAGCCAGTGCAACAACTAGTCATTATTACCTACTTGCTGTTCCACTTCGCTCCGTTGTGAAGCCTTGTTTCTTCACCCGTTCCTTCCGCAGTAAGAAAAGAAACCCATCTAAGCGATCGACATTCGATTCTGCCCCTATAAATGACGGCGGAGTAATATGTTATCTCCTGTCAGAATGATTCACTGTGTCTGAGTCTTGCTCTTTCGACAGGAAGAACTTGTCGACGTTCCGTTTCAATCGGCGTTTCAGCGCCAGCACATTACGAAAACCCATTTTGGTTATCATGTTATCATGTTATCATGTTTATCCCATATTTTTATCCGGTTGTTCATCAATTCGCATGCTTTTATGTGTGAACAATCTCAATACAATATAAATTACTTCATTAATCCGTCTTTATTATTTCCATTTTTCGCACACCGTTGTGGGAAACCAACTGGCGATAACGTGAGAGCTTAAGATTGGTACTTAAGATTGGCACTTAAGATTGGGGGACCAGCTCAAAATCTCCGGCACTTCATTCGTATACCATGAACCCGAAAGTAACAAAATGATCCGTCCCCAATTCACACCCACAGTTTTTGCATACAGTGGCGACCTCTTGCGGCTGGCGCTGACCCCTCTGTCCCAACTTGTTAAGTGTCACCGCAACAACCGCGTCTCGAGCGTTTTCAAAACAACAACTTATTCAACACCAACGACCGAGGGGTCAGGCTGTAGTTTGTTGTTGTTTGAGACAAATCCTGGCGCCGCAGCTACGCAAGTACTGGCAACATTACGTCAGTTATTATGCTAATTGTTTGACCCGCGACACTGGAACGAAGATTCCGACTCAGCGAAAACACGGCCATAAATTAACGATTAATGAAAACGTCGCATTGCAACTCGTACGAAGGCGTCCGCAGTGTGTCCCCTATAGACCAGACTACTTACAACCGTGCGAAAGTTCCCACGCCGCCGGCATGCCCGGCATAATATGTTAATTTGTAACGGGCGAATGATGCAGTTCACGTCTGCCATTCGCTGATGATCGCCAACGATACGAAGCCAGATTGATAATTTGTTCCCACCTGGCTATCGGCCAAGACGGACGTCGCAGTTGAGCGCGGACTCTGTTCGCGGCTCGGCCATCGACGGGGCGGACTCGACACACTGAAGTCTGAAGTCACATTATGTTGTACACTCTGGATAGTGCACTCTTTGTATGTTGCACGCTTTCGATGGTGCACTATTACTGTTGTAGTCGCTCGATAGTCCACGCCATTGCGCGGACTAACATTTATTTATTTGTTTCAATTTCAACAGGTCCGAGGATAGAATAACTTGACTGGTGGCCTATTTATTTAACTTGACTGGTGGCCTATTTATTTAACTTGACTGGTGGCCTATTTATTTAACTTGACTGGTGGCCTATTTATTTAACTTGACTGGTGGCCTATTTATTTAACTTGACTGGTGGCCTATTTATTTAACTTGACTGGTGGCCTATTTATTTCAGAGTGTCCTTCTCTACAGTTAGTGAGTCTACGACAGATTTTGTTCCATTTCCCCACATGTTTGGGATCTTTCACGTCCCTGGTATAGACACCAGGTGAGAAGGGACAACATATGTTGATGTATCTTCCGAAAGACACAGACAAAGTTGGAATGAACACAATTACCCATATTTCGAAACGGCAGCAGGTGGACTCGAACCCCTGTCCCCTGTCCCCTGTCCCCTGTCCCCCCACCCGTGCATGTTCTGGCCTGTGTGGATCCTGCCGTCAGTGAGTCGTGCATGTCCTGTCATCCAGCTGCTGGACAGTTAGGTTTATGTACGAATATGCCAGTTAACCGTTCTCACCTTAACGTTGTACACTGGTAATCTGATTCTACGGTGTACGTTCTCACCTTAACGTTGTACACTGGTAATCTGATTCTACGGTGTACGTTCTCACCTTAACGTTGTACATGTGTAATCTGATTCTAAGAGGTGTACGTTCTCACCTTAACGTTGTACACTGGTAATCTGATTCTACGGTGTACGTTCTCACCTTAACGTTGTACATGTGTAATCTGATTCTAAGAGGTGTACGTTCTCACCTTAACGTTGTACACTGGTAATCTGATTCTACGGTGTACGTTCTCACCTTTACGTTGTACACGTGTAATCTGATTCTACGGTGTACGTTCTCACCTTAACATTGAACACGTGTAATCTGATTATAAGAGGCGTACGTTCTCACCTTAACGTTGTTCACGTGTAATCTTATTATAAGAGGTGTACGTTCTCACCTTAACGTTGTACACTGGTAATCTGATTCTACGGTGTGCGTTCTCACCTTTACGTTGTACACGTTTAATCTGATTCTAAGGTTTACGTATAACGTCCTCTGTCGCCAACTGATCTAGGGACAGATCATTGTTTTGCTTCCGGGTTGATGGCATACGAATAAAACAACAATATCACAACTGGTTAACGAGGATGGTTTTATGCCGTCATCCGGCAGGTGTATGAATAGAGCCAGTATATCACCGTGAAAAGGGATATGTAAAAACTACTACTTCGACAACAATATCACGACAACAGTGTCAGTTAAAACAACATCGACGGACTTTCTTTGCAGAAAGTACGTTCAGAAGGTGTACGACCTTGTGGCTGTATCACGTGACAATATTCTAATCAGTGCACTCAAAAGAAGATGGCCACATTATTGTAAATACAAACACATCGCTGTCAGAACCGGTCGAATGAAATGTTTCCCTTAATCTGTGGTACATGTCCAGCTTCAAAGTGCGACTTGTTAAATAGTTAAATAGTGCCAACGGCGGTTCGAGCTGTGTTCTTAATTGAGGTATAATAATTAATTTGCTTTGCAAACAATAAGGTGTTTACATGTACATTTCAATATGGCAAATAAATGTTGGTGACGTCACATCTGTGTTGCATGCGGACATCGGCTACACACATTTTAGGCATTACATTGCAGAAGTTTATAACTGTGGTGTGGACCCACAACTATACCCGGAAGTGTAACTGTGGTCTGACCCCACAAGTGTCCTCACTGTGACAGCGTCAACCCCAGGTCAGTTTCTCACGACTCAGCGGGTACCGATGTCACGTAGAATACGAACTGTGTCCCCGTGGAACATGGACACCACGCACATGTTTCCCATGGAACATGGACCCAAGGCACATGTTCCACGTGGAATATGAACCCCAGGCACATATTCCACATGGAACATGGACCCCAGGCACATATTCCATATGGAACGTGGACCCCAGGCAAATGTACCCCATGGAACATGGACCCAGGCACATATTCCCAGTTGAACTTGGATCCGGAAATTCCAGATTCTATAAATGAATGTGAACCATCTCTATAAAACGTTGGCCTCCACACGGCCTCCACACGGCCTCCACACGGTCTCCTTTATCAATTTACCATATTATAAAGTAATAACGCAAATTGTGCTTGAATGTGTCTGAGTAAAGTCAATGTAAAGACTAATTGTGCTTGAATGTGTCTGAATAACGTCAATGTAAAGACTAACTGTGCCTGAATGTGTCTGAATAACGTCAATGTAAAGGCTAACTGTGCTTGAATGTGTCGGAATAACGTCAATGTAAAGACTAACTGTGCCTGAATGTGTCTGAATAACGTCAATGTAAAGGTTAACTGTGCTTGAATGTGTCTGAATAACGTCAATGTAAAGACTAACTGTGCCTGAATGTGTCTGAATAACGTCAATGTAAAGGCTAATTGTGCTTGAATGCGTCTGAGTAACGTCAATGTAAAAATTAAGTGCATTTTATTGTTGTTGGTTTGTTTTGTTGTGTTGTTGGTTTTAGACAAACAAATCCTAGACAGAGTAAAAAAGTACCACCTGTAATAAGGTACAACCTTTATTAAGATACCACTTTTCGACCATCCATCGACATTGAGCGGTCGGTTAAGACATGTTATGACGTTCAAATTGCAATCCAGAAGCTGCATTATATATATATATATATATATATATATATATATATATAAATATATATATATATATATATATATATATATATATATATATATATATATATATATATATATATATTTATGTATATATATATATATATATATATATATATATATATATATATATATATATATATGTATATATATATATATATATATATATATATATATATATAGGGGGGTCCATATCTCGTAATGAAATATGGACTTCCGGGACCATTTTCTATAGGAGTTCATTTCCTATCTGACACCGGCCTCGAATGTCAGATCACCGCACGGATCAATGACATCACCGCACGGATCAATGACATCATTACTTTCAGCAAATAATTACTCAGCGAAACAAACGATGAATAAAGGGAAATAGAAGGGACACACTCAAGTCTCAAGTCTCAAGTGGTTACACTCCAAACAGCCCAAACTTGGGCTAATGCAGGAGTTTGTGATGGACTGTGCGCATGCGCTGTGGGTGGTACACACAACTAAAAGACTAGTATCTTTAATGTTGCTGAAAGGGCTTTATCTGATAGTTATTTATTTCATGTATACGATGTTAGATGAAATGTTTGAATAGGTTGGTTATGTGTATGGATACTGTCGCCGACCTGCCCCATGCACACATAGACAGTCTCCATATACCCACACCATGGATAAGTTGGTTATGTGTATGGATACTGTCGCTGTCTTGCCCCGTGCACACATAGACAATCTCCATATACCCACACCATGGATAAGTTGGTTATGTGTATGGATAATGTCGCTGTCTTGCCCCATGCACACATAGACAGTCTCCATACTCACACCATGGATCAGTTGGGTGTCCGGGTGTAAAGAGCAAGGCCGTTGACTATAGTTTGGATTACTTCTGTACAGTTCTGAATACTTTCTGATACTTTCTGATATATGTCAAAAGTTCTGTATAACCTTTCTGATGGTTGGTGGTACTATGATTGATGAGGTAAGTCAACCTAGCTGTCTGAAGAACAAGCCCAGATCAGATCACGTTCGTGTCCTTGGTGTCCTCGGAAGAGCAAGTCCAGTCAGACCACGTTCGTGTCCTCGATGTCCTCGGAAGAACAAGTCCAGTCAGATCACGTTCGTGTCCTCGGTGTCCTCGAAAGAACAAGTCCAGTCAGATCACGTTCGTGTCCTCGGTGTCCTCGGAAGAACAAGTCCAGTCAGATCACGTTCGTGTCCTCGGTGTCCTCGGAAGAACAAGTCCAGTCAGATCACGTTCGTGTCCTCAGTGTCCTCAGAAGAACAAATCCAGTCAGATCACGTTCGTGTCCTCGGTGTCCTCGGAAGAACAAGTCCAGTCAGATCACGTTCGTGTCCTCGGTGTCCTCAGAAGAACAAATCCAGTCAGATCACGTTCGTGTCCTCGGTGTCCTCGGAAGAACAAGTCCAGTCAGATCACGTTCGTGTCCTCGGTGTCCTCAGAAGAACAAATCCAGTCAGATCACGTTCGTGTCCTCGGTGTCCTCGGAAGAACAAGTCCAGTCAGACCACGTTCGTGTCCTCGGTGTCCTCGGAAGAATAAGTTGAGACCGATCACGTTCGTGTCCTCGGTGTCCTCAGAAGAACAAATCCAGTCAGATCACGTTCGTGTCCTCGATGTCCTCGGAAGAACAAGTCCAGTCAGATCACGTTCGTGTCCTCGGTGTCCACGGAAGAACAAGTTCAGACCGATCACGTTCGTGTCCTCGGTGTCCTCGGAAGAACAAGTCCAGTAAGATCAAGTTCATGCCCTCGGTGCCCTCGGAAGAACAAGTCCAGTCAGATCATGTTCGTGTCCTCTGTGTCCTCGGAAGAACAAGTCCAGTCAGACCACGTTCGTGTCATCGGTGTCCTCGGAAGAACAAGTCCAGTCAGATCACGTTCGTGTGCTCGGTGTCATCGGAAGAACAAGTCCAGTCAGATCACGTTCGTGTCCTCGGTGTCCTCGCAAGGATTTCCGTCCAACCGTGATAAGATTAGGGGAATAGTACATAGAACGAAATTGACTTATATCGAACATTGCTCCAATTGTCTATTATGATTACTATACGTGTACATTAAGACATCTTATGAATTAGTTAGCAAAATATGGAATCTAGACACTTGCTTGTCTGTGTAGGTAGAACCAATAACTACTGAATTTGCAGATTATACTTGATGTTAATGTATGTAAAACGTTTGCTATAAAGGCAACGGATTAGATCTAGCAGTAGGAGAGCTGCAGGAGAGCTGTAGAAGAACTGTAGTAGAGTAGTTGTAGTATAGATGTTGTACTGTGTATGGACTTCGACTAATAAAGCCACATTGTGGTCGAACCCGAGATCGTCTGGTAAAACAATGTGAGTTACTCGTTGCCGCGTCCTGACGCTCCTGAACGAAGTAAGGATAATGTCTTGACGTGACAGGATAGCTTATACGCGGGGACCTTCTCAGCGATGAGGGAAATGGCAATATTTGGGACCCAAGTAACGACCCTTCTATCGTGAGTCTTGACTCACGCGATGACGGCAATAGAAGGGATCGGGGAAGTAAACGGAATCCAACAGCACGGGAAGGAGTTCTTGCAAGATGGCAGAGAATGCAGCCAGAGACCGTACGACCAACTATTGGGCGCGAGCAGAAAAAGTAAGTAAGTCAGTCAGTCAGTCAGTCAACCAGTCACTCAGTCAGTCAGCCAGTCAGTCAGTATGTAAGTAAGTAAGCATGTTAGTAAGTAAGTAAGTAAATAAATAAGTGAGTTATTTTGGTCATACTTTGCACTTTTAAGTAATTCTTCGGTGCGGCATTTGTCCTAATACATTAGTATACACTGGTACACATTGTCATACACTGGTATACATTGTCATAAACTGGTACACATTGTCATACACTGGTACACATTGTCATACACTGGTATACATTGTCATACACTAGTACACATTGTCATACACTGGTATACATTGTCATACACTGGTATACATTAATATACACTGGTACACATTGTCATACACTGGTACACACTGTCATACACTGGTACACAGTGTCATACACTGGTACACATTGTCGTACACTGGTACACATTGTCGTACACTGGTATACATTGTCGTACACTGGTATGCATTGTCATACACTGGTATACATTGTCATACACTGGTACACAGTGTCATACACTGGTATACATTGTCATACACTGGTACACATTGTCATACACTGGTATACATTGTCATACACTGGTACACATTGTCATACACTGGTATATATTGTCATACACTGGTACACATTGTCATACACTGGTATACATTGTCATACACTGGTACACATTGTCATACACTGGTATACATTATCATACACTGGTACACATTGTCATACACTGGTATACATTGTCATACACTGGTACACATTGACATACACTGGCATACATTAGTATACACTGGTACACATTGTCATACACTGAAATACATTAGTATACACTGGTACACATTATCATACACTGGTATAAAAAGGTAAAATAGGTACATTCTTATATAGCGCGGTATACAGTCCGTATGACCGCTCAAAGCGATTTACACTTCACCCCTTGGCAGACCATTCCAAGGCCATCTCAACTTCTCTGGGAAGTATTCAGCCACGCTGCAATTGCGCGAAGACTATTCGTTCACATTTCCACCACTGTCTGTATTGCCAGGAACTCATTTATACAGCTGAGTGAACTGTGGCAATGTGGGGTGATCAAACTTGCCAAAGGTTCGAAGCGACCGCAGTGGGAATTGAAACCAGGTTCTCACTATTGAGAGTCCGGCCTTCTAACCGGTATGTCATCGTGCCCCAATGTGTACCAGTGTATACATTAGTAAACACTGGTACACATTATTATACACTGGTATACATTAGTATACACTAGTACACATTATCATACACTGGTATACTTTAGTATACATTGGTACATATTATCATACACTGGTATATTTTAGTATACACTGATATACATTAGCATACATTGATATACATTAGTATACACTGGTGTACATCACACCGTTTGCTGGACTACGACCAGCCAGGAGTCGCAGAACTGCCTGCCCCGAGTCGTAGAACTGCCTGCCCCGTGTCGTAGAACTGCCTGCCCCGAGGCGGAGACATTGTTGGGTGCACGGAAATGTGCACTAGTTGCACGCAGGCACTCACACGTTACGTGGCAGCTCTCTTGTGTCGCACTTTTATAGAATAGTTTGGCTCTCGTATTGTGAAGTGATTATCAGCAAGAAAACACAGCACTTATTAGTATAAAAGCCGGCAGAAACTCGATCCACATTCAAAGAGGTTCCGAAGCGTGTCTCTATGGCATGAAAATATCTGGCTTATTTGTTCACATAGATCTGGGATTCCTTTGTGCGGACATATTTTAGTGATCTTGTCGACAGTGGCACAATGCATGATCTGATCGGGTCAGTTTGTGAACAGTTCAATGTTAATCTTGAAGATCCTGTCGCGATCAACGCGCCTGGTGGGTATATATCATCGTGTTTCATTTCATGCCGCCGCCGCCGCCGCCGTAACGGTGGAGCAGGTGGCATATATCCGCGTGGAGTATGCACCAGGTAGTTAGAGTAATAGTGGAGCAGGTGGCATGTATCCGCGTGAAGCATGCACCAGGTAGTTACAGTAACGGTGGAGCAGGTGGCATGTATTCACGTGGAGCATGCACCAGGTAGTTACAGTAACAGTGGAAAAGGTGGCATGTATCCGCGTGGAGCATGCACCAGGTAGTTACAGTAACAGTGGAACAGGTGGCATGTATCCGCGTGGAGCATGCACCAGGTAGTTACAGTAACAGTGGAACAGGTGGCATGTATCCGCGTGGAGCATGCACCAGGTAGTTACAGTAACAGTGGAACAGGTAGCATGTATCCGCGTGGAGCATGCACCAGGTAGTTACAGTAACAGTGGAACAGGTGGCATGTATCCGCGTGGAGCATGCACCAGGTAGTTACAGTAACAATGGAACAGGTAGCATGTATCCGCGTGGAGCATGCACCTGGTAGTTACAGTAACAGTAGAGCAGGTGGCATGTATCCGCGTGGAGCATGCACCAGGTAGTTACAGTAACAGTGGAGCAGGTGGCATGTATCCGCGTGGAGCATGCACCAGGTAGTTACAGTAACAGTGGAGCAGGTGGCATGTATCCGCGTGGAGCATGCACCAGGTAGTTACAATAACAGTGGAGCAGGTGGCATGTATCCGCGTGACAATTTCACAGCGTGCAGCACAAGAACAAAGTCAAAGCATGTAGCATTAAAAAACTAGAAGCTACTGAAACAGCATAGTTTGTGTAGACTATATCTAATATATGTTCAACAATGTTGTTGACTTATAACATAGCTAACCCAAATAAAACTTTCTTTCTTCGTACACGGGGATCATTCGGTCGCTGTCACGTGCCATCCAACGACACACAGTTACGTATACACACAAATGTCCTCATACCCCGCCGTGCCTATTTCCCAGTTCCGAACCTATGTGTCCAGGGTGCTAGAAATCCCTGAAACGGGAAACCAAAGTTAATACTCACAACGGACACCTAATAATCTACCCGTAAGTAAAATAATGATCTGACCTCGTATCTCTGCAGTAATCTGACAGTGTCCTATGGCGACCGGTCACTGTTAATGTCCCATTGGCGACAATGTTAACGCTTTTTAATGCTGTTCGCAAATGAGATTATTCTGAAAATGTTTATGCTTTATTCGTGAATTTCTGTTATTTGTCTCCGGATTATCAACGTACGAGATTCCCTCCATTAAATGGCGTCCAAAACATATATCGTCAAATCCCTCTTCCAAATATGGTCATATCCCTCCTCCAAAACAATCCACCGGCACTTTGTTCGTAGGACATGAACCCGGAAGTTAAACCGTGTCCTGTCCCCCTACGCCGGTGTCCCACCCCCTTACATCGGTGTCTGGCCCCCCTAAGCCGGTGTCCCCCCACGCATGCGTCCAGGCCCCATGCGCCGCAGCGATCTAATGATCCCGACAGTGATTTCATTGGAAACTGATGGATCCAGCGCGTGTCGTTGACGTATCATACGGAACTACGGAGTTATGATGATAAACAGGGTCATAAATCCCTATAATTATTGCTGACGCCGTTCAACGGTTGGTGCAGTCGAGAGAGGAACATTTGTTGAGGAATGTCACGTGCGCGCGCTGTTCTATCGTCGTTCTTCCCGCCCAGCAATAGGGCTAATAAATCATTCAGACGAATTGTTGCCAGACATCCCAGGGATGTTCCCTCCACGTTCGTGCAGTCGTTCACGGTTTGTTTGCGTGTCGTTTCGTTTACGTGTCCCAATCCTTGTTTGTTGCAGAAAGAGAAAAATATCCCACGCCTGTCTAGTAGTAACATCTGGAGGGTGTGAACAGTTCGGGACGAATTACATATAAAATTTCAAGGTTTTTTTATTTTTCTGTTCAGGGCACATGACATATATTTTAGTAGATATTACGCGTGCAGGAAAATGGTTTAAGTGGGCAGAGATTTCACATACTTACGTGTTACTGAAATGTTCCCTGAAATGAACAAATAATTAAACGGTTTGAAAATAACATCAATTTTAATGTGAAAACATTACATATGTTAAGAATGGTGAGATATTATCGTAAAGACGTATCGCACACAAAATGACGGCATCCCGAGGTTGATGGGAAACCAAAGATAATGTGAATTATCGTTAAATATAGTTATTATAAGGTTGGTAATTTCTTTAATGAGTTCGTGCGACTGTATCTTTGTCCCGATTACTGTTTCAACCAATGAGATGCTTTGATCTTACGGCACGGTTCAGTTTGGGTCGATACATGTAGTTCGCCTCAACGACTGCAATGATAAACGAAAGAAATTCATATTCCATATCTTATATTCCTGATACCTGATCATCATTATTATCATCACATTCTTATTCTTAATCATAATCATCATGATTCATCGTCGTCGTCATAATCGTGGTTGTCGCCATCGCCATTGTCATCGCCATATAAACTAAATCCCAATAATACAAAAGTGATATTTATTAATTGTAATGAAGCACCAGGAAAAAGCGAGTGACTAAGAGAACTGATAGCCACACGACTACACGTCGCCTAAGACACTGTTACATCATCCATGATAAGTCGTGGGAAACCCATGCTCAGCAGGGTGTAGTCTGGCAGGGGTAATATCGGTTTACAAGGGTGGATACACTGAGCTAAGGGCTGGAGATGGCTGAACATTATTGTCTTAATAAATTAAATTGTAGTCATTACTTTCTCCACAGACACGACAGCTAAAACAACAATGGATACCCCTTCAACTAGCCACAAAACTCGAAAATAAGAATTTAAAGATAGCCAGATGGAGCCACATGTCATCCTGTCCACTGATTACAGCACGGTTATGGCAAAAACAAAAGACACGGCAAGCTTATTACATTCAAATGTGACCGTCATAATTATAATAATTTCTGATGCATTTGTAATTCGTTTTTGCAAAGCTAAGTCGCTCAGCTTTATATATTAAAGGTAAAAAGTACAATAGTTGTTATCGTATATAGTATGTGTTTTATAACTTCATCAACGTACAAACGTATTTTATTAAACCAGAATTGCTAAGTATGATATGATGGTTATATGTATATACATATCGACATTGCTGTTCAGCAGGCATGTAAACACGATATTCACGTCGAAACATTCAATACAAGCAGATAAACGTCAAATTATATGAAACAAATGTGTCCGTAAAAACACACTTGGATGGTGGAGAGGTGAGAGTCAATGCTTACTCTATAAGACGACTTTATGCTAAGAACGATCAGACCGTGTGTCTTTAACGTCAAACCCTGGACGTCTCTCCTAGCTCGGCTAGTACATCGTATGTGGGTCGGTCAAGGAGTACTCGGGGTCAAGGGTCAGCTGTCAGTTGGATCCCGTCAGCCCGAACTTCACTTGTAGGGATGGGTGAATCTACGACGTGAGAAAGTAAACACGGCCGAGATCGGTGCAGTTCCCACATCGTTCCCGACGGATGCACCGGCTGACCCGTCAACGGTGCCGGATAACTCGTAGAAGGGTCGGTAAGTCAGGCCCGGTTTACGCCGGTTGTAACTCGATACGTCTCTCTCGTCCGCAACAAGACGTTGTTATCGCTGTATAAAACAGCGATCTCGTATGGCTACGTTCCCCGGCGTTATGGACGTTATACGACTCGTTGATGTCTCTCCTTTGTAACGGGGTGTCATCAATATCACTGGTGTGTGTGTGTGTGTGTGTGTGTGTGTGTGTGTGTGTGTGTGTGTGCGTGCGTGCGTGCGTGCGTGCGTGCGTGCGTGCGTGCGTGCGTGCGTGCGTGCGTGCGTGCGTGCGTGCGTGCGTGCGTGCGTGTAATTTACTTAATATTGGTGCGTTCTTTTATTTCAGTCGAGAAATCCGTGCCACATTTCAACGAAATACGGGATGTTGTTTTCTACGAATAGCCGGTAGGGGAGGGCGGGTACGTAAATTTGTGGAGATAAAATGTGCTCCAAATGTTTGGCTCAAGAATAAGAGCCATGAAACCCGAAATAGTGCAAGCTCGTTCATTCTAATATTGCAGGCTTGTTCATTTCATTCTGTCACAGCGTATTGTGCTTTCTCAATAAGCAAAATATCGTACATGAAGATCGGGCCTGTTGAATATTTATGTCTTGTCTACTTATTTATGTCTTGTCTACGTATTATGTCTTGTCTACGTATTATATCTCGTCTACGTATTATGTCTTGTCTACGTATTATATCTCGTCTACGTATTATGTCTTGTGTACGTATTATATCTCGTCTACGCATTATGTCTTGACTACGAATTATGTCTTGTCTACGAATTATGCGGCTGCAGTAGTAATTAAGAATGAAAAAGACTATATCCTACAGCGGCAATCAGTCTTTCTTCAGCTTTGACCAATGTGTCTTATCCTCAGCCAAAGTCCTTAAAATAGCTCCCTCGGGGTTTGTCTTGCTCTGAATGAACCTAATCCGTCCTGCGCTGTTCCTCCCCTCTGTCGGTGGCGCGGTTCGTCATCCTCCAATGCGTTCTCGAGGGCGGCTCCTCTCGCGCGCTCCTCCCCCCTAAATCTCGACATCACACCGACTGCGTCGGCGCTTCTGTGTGGTTCCTCCGCGTTGTCTCGTCTCAAGCGTATCTGCCGCCGTGCTCATGCATGGCCGATGACATATCTGCCCCCGTGCTCATGCATGGCCGATAACTCGACTGATCAAAAGTTTATTGTTGGAAGTGCCTTGCTTAGCATCGCAATTACTGTCAATCACTTGCAACCGTACACCGAGGGCATTGTAACGTTCCACAATATATCGGACGGAGCCAACGTGTACCGAGTAACTGAGTGCCTAACCCGCGAGGTGTTCACCTCGCGATGAAGACCTCCGCGGGCGACGACCCATGTCGTCCACATGCCGCCTTTAACAACTCAAAGAAACAACTTGAAAAAACCATTGATTTAACAGTCAGGTCTCCAGATCCTACTTTACCACTGTACGCCATTACGCTAATCAGTTTTGTTGCTTAGCATTGATGCAGACTGTTTATTTATTTTACAAATTTCCGAGTATGTTCTGAAATGTATTTATCATATCATGACACGAACCAATGATAATCATTTTCACCCGCGTCGCTAGAAGTTTTTTAAAGTGTCTAATATTCTACAAATACGCTGCATGCTTATTAAAAAGACATTTCTGAGCGAGCTTTCCCCGGGTACCCCGAGGGTGTTCCGGGTACCCCGAGAGTGCTCCGGGTACCCCGAGGGTGCTCCGGGTACCCCGAGGGTGTTCCGGGTGTGCACTGACTAGGTTAAACTAATATTGTTGTTTAAAAAAGGAGATGGTGTCGTGTTCTTGCTGAACCAGTTCTCCGCGAAACGACGCATACTGTGTATTACTATACAGCATTAGTATAAGATGTTAAATTAGTTAACTTTAGTATAAGATGTTAAATTAGTTAACTTTAGTATAAGATGCTATATTAGTTAACTTTAGTATAAGATGCTATATTAGTTAACTTTAGTATAAGATGTTATATTAGTTAACTTTAGTATAAGATGTTATATTATTAGTTAACTTAGCTCAGACTCATCATACACACAAACACACTCTCACACACACACACACACACACACACACACACACACACACACACACACTAATTATATATGATATTGTATGTATTGTGTGTTTAAGATTGACAAATATAGCAGTAGCAAACTTTGCAGTACAGCAAGAAACGTGTCACAGAGTATCCCACGAGAAAGCGTTATTGTTATATATATTGGGTAACACAGCCGATATTACATACAACGTGGACGCGAAAATACATAACGAATAATAAAAATATTATATTACGTATATTTTATGCGGGACGCCAGGTGAGCCCTCAACCTTGTTGTATTTAATTAAATATGTCAACAAATGTCAACAAATGAGCTATTAATACTTGAGAAATGGCAAGACACGTGGCTCACGAAATGTAATCCTGATGTTTTACAATGAAACTAGCCACCAGAAAACCGGCAACTAATCTTTGCACCTTTTGTGGCCAGCAACTAAAACCTGTTGAATCACACTGCTATCGTGGCACTCAACTACCAAATACACTAAACAGGACAACACAAACAACAACAACACAAACAACAACAACACAAACAACAACAACAACACAAACAACAACAACACAACCGCAAATAAAGCACAACAAGTACTTGGAGTTATCAGGAGAAATTGTATTCAATGTCCAACCCACATTAAATCAGTGGCCTATACTACAATCTTCCATCCAATTGTAGAACTTGTTACGTCATCATGGGATTCACATTGCGTAAAGAACATTAACACTCTTGAAAGAAAACAAAGACAAGCTGCCCGATTTAGCAAAAATAATAATTCTACAGATCCAGGAACTATACATTTTTTTTAAAGACATTGGATGTTAAACCCTCCAGACAAGGAGAACAATTAAACTGTGTATATTATATAAAATGCATCACAAACAGATATATATCCCAGTAGACAAATACATTAAACACACTGCCAGGTGCTCACGTAAACACAATTTCGTCAAATTAGACACATCCGACACATTTGGGAACAGTTTTTCCCGTCTATAGATAAAGAGTGGAACTATCTACCTGCAAGCACATTTCATGTCATTCTTTAGATTCATTCCAAACAAGTCTCATTCAACATATAATGATGAGCTAGCCACCATGCGCACTGGCGTGATGTGTCCTTAAGGAAATTACTTGCCAACAGAAACACAGATAAATATACAGAAATTGGGTCAGTGTTTTCGATAGCCCAACTTGATACGCTCAGTGAGTCTAGTGTTATATGAAGCGTGTCTGCAATTATAATTTCGTACTTATTAATTTCACGACTATGTTGTCGTTGTACTGACGTTTTATCATTAAACAATAAATTTGAGAAAATAGCTTCCGGTCAAATGTATATGTTGTTAAGGTAGCCTTTTCTGAAAAGGCATTTCTCGTTTTAAGTGTTTCGATAACGGTAATGTCGGGCATACTGCACGTGCCCATTAAGATCGATGATTTATGCTTTCCATTGCAGAACTAACTTGGGAGAGTAAGCTGCTAGCATTACATTATTGCAGGCCCGCAAACAAGCAATTTGTTGAAGGGGCTGCATTTGTGCCTCCCCGACGTATAAAAACGGGGCAATGGATACTCCACGTTTTGTGTCTCGTTATCTCGCCAGTGTGGTCGATGCTTTTTTTTTTTTGAAGAATGTGCGCAGTGTTGGAACTATCGTCTCGATCAGGTCTACATCGAGTTACGTTCCGCTACGTTACAGTTCACAGTGCCCATCTACAGAACATACGCCCGTGTCATCTCGTGTGTTCAACTGGCGGTCAGTGTCACTCGTATCGTCAGCATCAAATGAATCGTCCCGGCTAGTGTCGGTGTACCTGGCTATCTGCATGGCGTCATTTCACTCCACCCAAACTGACACACACCGCCCTCGGTATACGTACGTAGGTACGTACGTACATACGCGCAGACGCGCGCACACACGCGCACGAAGGACGCACGTACGCACACACACTGTCTCACGCCTACATAGCAAAGTCAATGTGAAAACAAACTGGCGTCGATCGACATGCTCGTTCAAATCATTTAGCTGAATAAAACATGAATAACCGCGCGTAAAGCCGACCTCCGTGATGCTTTATTTCCAGCAGCGGCAAAAACGTCCACATCGCTGTTAGGCGGCGCTCTACTCGTCGACAACGACGCGCGTTTTTGCCATCTCTCACATGGGAACTAATTTCACGAGACACGTTAAACAGCCGGACTAGATTCCCGCGCAGCGCCGCAAACCGACCGAGGCAGCTGTGTCGGATCAGACACATAATTTGCGTGTAAGGTCTCGCCAACTGACGGGCTGGGCTAAAGGTGACGCGGATCGACGTGTGAAACAGGGGGGTCCGGCTCGAATGATTTAACAAGTATATTTGCCCACGACGACTTACACCCGTCAATCGCACCGCACCCGCTGCTGTTTTCCCCACTGTTTTGGTTCCCTTTCGGTCAGCGCTTACCGCACACAGGGGAAGACGTGGCTGACAAATTATGTATACATTGTTGTGTCGGGAACACTCTCTGTCATCACACAAGGCCGGCTGCAATAGGACCATGGAATTGGGGTTTGGGATAGTAAAGGAAATTCGTTGCGCCCCTACCAAAACGGTGGGGGTGTGCCACCAGAGCCCCATGGAGCACATGGAGAGAGAGAGAGAGAGAGAGAGAGAGAGAGAGAGAGAGAGAGAGAGAGAGAGAGAGAGAGAGAGAGAGAGAGAGAGAGAGAGAGAGAGAGAGAGAGAGAGAGAGAGAGAGAGAGAGAGAGAGAGAGAGAGAGAGAGAGAAGAGAGAGAGAGAGAGAGAGAGAGAGAGAGAGAGAGAGAGAGAGAAATCAAGATATTTAGGGTCACCAAGAGAGAATTATTGAACAATTTATCTAATATCTATAAGCGTAAGGTAAGCCCGGGCGGAACGTTTTCATTGGGAAATGTCCTCTTCGGTGAAAGAGTGAATCATCAGATTTAAATGGGGCACAAAGAGAGAAAATTAAAAAAAATTCTTCGGACATAGAGAGAAAAATGGCCAAAAACAGGGGCATTTGCGCGGCACATACATGTATACCTCAGTATAGGGAATACTGATTGGACAGACTGTGTTGTCGACGAGGGCACAGGTACCGTAAATTATTTAAACTATATGCGCAGGGGGGACGGACAGAGAAAACTCAAACGAGTACAAATACACATCCAAAGAAATGTTCATCAATCATTTCGGAAAATGAACTTAAATGTGTATGCATAGATGCCAGGAGTATAGTAAATAAAAAAGCGAGACATTATGGTAGCAGATATTGAACTTCACGTAATAGGTATCACAGAATCATGGGCAAATAAAGATATAGTAGATGCTGAGTTAGCACTGACAGGTTATGTAATGTTTAGGAAGGATAGGCGAGAAAGAAGGGGAGGTGGGGTAATTTTATATATTAAAGAATCTATCAAAGCACATGAAATAGCACTGAAAAGTGAAGCAGATTGTGAGGAAGCAATTTGTTTTAACAAAGTTAACATTAGTTAACAAGAACTCAACATTAACAACAGGAGTAGTTTATCGTAGTCATAACAGGACAAGAAGAAAATGTAAAATTACAAAAGGCGATAAGGGAGGTGAGCAAGGGGGAATGTGTTATAATGGGTGATTTTAACGATGGCCACATACAATGGGAATCATTAGAGAGTGCTGGAGGTGACGACCATCAGTTTCTACTTCTAACACAGGATTGTTTCCTTACTCAACATGTCTTGGAACCAACCAGGGGTGGGAATGTGTTGGATTTAATTTTGTCGTCTCAAAATAAATTAGTCGACAATTTTAAAGTACACGAACCTTTAGATTCCAGTGATCATGACCAAATCCATCTTAATATAAAAGTAAAAACAGGGAATACATATAACAAACAATGGAGGAGGAACTTCAACAAATGCAAATATAAAGATATGAGAACATATCTAGCGAATATAGTTCGGAATAACTTGCTGAAGAACAAGACAGCAACAAAATGCTGGACTTGTTTAAAAGATGAGATTGAGGGCATTATTGAGAGATTTGTTCCATTAAGAAAACAAGGGAAAAGGTCCAGGAAGAAACATCTGTCAAAAGAGGCTACTAGAAAAATTGCTCACAAACAGATGCTGTGGAGGGTATATAAACACACTGGAAATGTAGAATACTACACAAACTACAAAGAGGCACTTAACCTAGCTACAACTTAAATTAGAAAATCCAAAAGAACTTTTGAAAAATAAATTGCACATAATATAAAAAATGACAGCAAGAGTTCATATTATGTAAGGAGTAAACAGAAAGTTCGAGATAACGTCGGACTACTGGAAAACAACAGTGGAAACATAATTTCAGACGAGTTTCAAATGGCGAAGGTCCTGAATGAATATTTCAGCTCAGTTTTTACCACAGAAGATATCAGCTCATTTCCAGGTCTAGTTACTAAATTTGAGGACGATAAATCAAATAATTTAGGGCCGTTATTTGTAACTTCTCAAATGATAGCAAAGAAAATTAAGAAGATAATAAGGAGATAATAAATCACCAGGAGTTGAAGGGATACCGCCAAAACTGCTTAAGGAAATTGTAGGGAAAATTAGTACACCACTTGCAAAAGTGTTTAACTTGTTACTAGAAGAAGGAATAGTTCCTTTAGAATGGAAGGAAGCAAACATTGCCCCGTTAATTAGAGACCACGTGGTAGAATTCCTTGTAAAACATGAATTAACAAATACATCTAAACATGGGTTCCTAAAAGCAAGGTCATGTCTAACCAACCTCTTATGTTTTTTGGAAATTTTCAGAAAGGTTTTGATAAATTGCCACATCAACGATTGTTACTAAAAATTAAAAGTCCATGGCATTGGTAATGATGTAATCAATTGGATAGAAATGTGGCTTACACACAGAAGACAGAGCTTAATAGTAAATGATTTGGAAGATGATATATGTAGAAAAGTACTGACATTTGCAGATGACACAAAAGTATTCAGTAAGGTTACAAATGATACAGATAAAAAATCACAGGATGATCTAGATCAATTGGTTAAATTGTCAGAAAAATGGCAAATATTATTAAATTTTGGGAAGTGTAAATGCATACACATAGGACATGGAAGCATGGACGAAGAATATAAAATGGGGGATGTTGTACTAGGTAGAACCACACAAGAAAAGGACTTAGGACTAACATTTAGTGCTGACATGAAAGTTTCAGAGCAATGTGGGATAGCTACTTCAAAAGGTAAATGTTATGGCTAATTAAGAGAACTATCATGTATAAGGAGAAACAACTAATTGTACCCCTGTACAAAGCAATAGTTAGATCGCATTTGGAATATTGTATTCACGCATGATGGCCATATCGTAAGAAGGACGTAGACAAGCTAGAAAGAATACAACGATGAGCAACTAAATGATTCCAGAATTGAGATACCTTAGTTATTTAGAATGTGGTTTGACAATACTAGAGACAAGGAGACCAAGAGGAGACAAAATAGAAGTGTTTAAAATAGTGAATGGTTGTAAGGATAATGGTAGGAATATGTTCTTCAAACTTAAAGAAGGCAGTAGAACCAGAGGACACAAAGCAGCATTAGTTAAGGAACTCGGGCCCTGGGATCACAGCAACATAAACGAGTGAGTGAGTGAGTGAGTGAGTGAGTGAGTGACTGACTGACTGAGTGCGTGACTGAGTGAGTGAGTGAGTGACTGAGTGACTGAGTGTCACCAATGTCGCCGTTGGTGCCAAATGTCAGCGAGTCAATTAAATACTGAGACGTCATAACGTCAACTGCGGCGGGCCATCATGCCCAGCCTCAGGGCAGGAGATGGAGGGCGTGGAAATTCGACAGATCGCCATCTACGGATGGTGCGTATGAGTTAATCTAGTAAATTGACACCAGCACCTGTTTGTATCATTCCAACAGACCCACGCATTTATTTTATGCCCAAAAAGAATCCTGCGAGTCGTCCATGTGTGAGAGATCAATATCTCGATGCTGCTCTTTGGGTTTCCACGAAGTACACAGAACATTTTCTCATCAACACGATATCGCCTTCTGACTAGTGTCGTTGAGAGAGCACGCTCCAGTGCCGGTCCATTGCGTTTCCCAGGTGGAGAATAGATCGAGCGTGTTATCGTCTTGGCTACCCAACACAATCGTACGATCGGGTGTGATTTATACAGCAGCCAGAGCCAAATAATCAACTTGTCGACCTGCCTCGGTTATTTGCTTTGTACTTTGCCTTTATCCACGGCGCATTAGCATAACAGTTGGCGATTGAAGTCGGCGTAACGATTGAAGTCGGCGTAACGAGTGTACATTACACTCCTATCAGATTTACGAAAATATCATTCTTTCAAATATTGGCTTTTCCCAAGACAATCTTAACGTGTCTCGAGTTACTATTGTTAAACTTGTGTTTGCGTACATTGCTAAACTTGTGTTCGCGTACATTGCTAAACTTGTGTTCGCGTACATTGCTAAACTTGTGTTGGAGTGGCGGGTTTGTGCGATTGTGTCAGCGCAACATTACAAAACATTAAATTTGTTGCCGCGGTTTAATTTTCGAATCGGTTGCGCTGGCTAAATCAACACGCGCCTCGGGTTTTGTTGAGTTGCGGATCAGCGTACATTGCACGACTGATCCGTTTAAAGTCAAATAAACACACGACTTGCAACAACAGTTTAACAGTGTGCGCCTAGCATGAGTCGTCGTTTTGTACAATTTGTCAACAAAAACATATCTTCGTCATCTGATTCAGCAGTCTCACTTTTGATACCAATCAAGAATTGTCATCGATTACATGAGCAAAAACAGCTTCTGCCTAAACAGTCTACATTCAGCTACGTGGAATCATGTGCCCGAGGCTTCCACCAATCAATGGCAGCTATCCATTGCACTATGCACAGGAAAGCCGCGTTCACTCCTTACATCATACTGTTATATCATATTGTCACAGGGTGTAAACCGATAACAAAGCCTTATCAAGAGCGCGCATTTCAATCAATGTCAACGCATTTGGCTGGACATGTCGTGACATCGGAGATATCGCGTAGAACGACGCGATGAAAGAGACTTGTAAAAAGTTAACAGGCGTGACCGCCACGCACGCACGCACGCACGCACGCACGCACGCACGCACGCACGCACGCACGCACGCACGCACGCACGCACGCACGCACGCACGCACGCACGCACGCACGCACGCACGCACGCACGCACGCACGCACGCACGCACGCACGCACGCACGCACGCACGCACGCACACACACACACACACACACACACACACACACACGCCCGCCGTCGCTGTTTGACATTGTCCGTAGCCGTGTCGATCGACGCTCTGGGCGGCCATGTTGTCTGGAGTCTCATTGCGCCTACAGACGGCGAGACTCGCTGGCACCAGTCGGATCGTCCAGCCTTGTTTCGCCATATTACGTTTGTGTCGCCGGTTGCAATGTCGCCGCATGTTGTAGCAATTTCTTTGACCGGCAGTACTGTAGTGTCATCAGGTTAATGTGCCGTGATAATTTACAAGTTGTTGTGTCGTCAAGTTGTACCATCGTGACAATTTATTTGACTGACAGCTGTGTCATCTGGCTATTGTACTGTGACAATTTGTTTGACCGGCAGTAATGACGTCAGGTTATTGCGCAGAGACAATTGATTTGACCGGAAGTTGTGTATTCATGTCATTACGCAGTAACAATTTGTTTGACCAACAGTAGTGTAGTTATTCAGTCGTGACGATGCTTGGCCTGCTTAGTATCGTCAGGATTGTTTGCTGTGACAATTTTCCATCTGCAACGGTATCGCCATAGTGCTATGTCGGGACAATCAGTTTAATCTACAGTTATGTCTATGTTGTGAAATGCCGTGAGAACTCGTCACGAACACCAACTCCCCAGTGAGAACTCGTCACGAACACCATCTCCCCAGTGAGAACTGGTCACGAACACCATCTCCCCAGCTCTCGCCGACACACAAACAGCGGCCATAGGCCTAACTGCTTACTGATGTCGTATTCTGTTATATTATCCTACATCGTGGGAAACAGCCACATACTGCTGCGCGATACATATTGGAACAGACGAAACGACCTTTGCGCTGACCGTGACATGGCGGACGACAATGTGCAGCATACACCGGTGTACGACAGTTTCACGGCGATATAAATTAAGCTACACAAATCTGTCACCGTTCACCGAATAGAAGCAGTGGTCGCTGGTAGCAGTGCGGTTAGGTGAGAAGGCCACAAACTGTGTCCTGGCTGACAACATACCATTTCAAAGGTGACACGTAATAATAAATGTTGTTTTCTATCTGGGGGCCAATTTTAAATGCCACGTAGGGACTAATGTATCAGCTATAAAGTTAATTACCAGAATCATCTAATATATCGTGCAACTGCAAATCATATTCCAAAAAAAAAGTACATCGACGTCTTGAGATTGCCCCGGAAGCAGTGTTGTTCACCTAACATACGCTGTCCATGATGTTCACCTTACAGACGCTGTCAGTGTTGTTCACCTTACATACGCTGTCAGTGTTGTTTATCTTACAGACTCTGTCAGTGTTCTTTACCTTACAGACGCTGTCAGTACTGTTCACCTTACAGACGCTGTCCGTGTTGTTCACCTTACAGACGCTGTCAGTGTTGTTCACCTTACAGACGCTGTCAGTGTTGTTCACCTTACAGACGTTTATCCTGTCGGCGCCGTCAGTTTCAGGGCCTAAATCGAAGGTTTAGGATTCGTACACTGTGTGGATTGCAAATCCCTAGTTTTTTATAACCAACAAATCTGAGGTATATAGGGGGTTTCGAAAGAACTAACACCGAACATTTGACGAGATTCCCGTGCTGTGAAGGTGGGTGGATCCTCCACGTTAATTGAGTACAAGGCACGGGGTTAACGAACGGGTTTAACGAACTATACGTTGGATAACAGTGGCTTTTGGTCTGTACAGAACAACAACGAACAAGAATAATTTCTAATGAACAAGTCGATATAACTGGCAATGTGGTCAAATTCAACAAACAAGAACGCTCGCTTCGTCGCTCCGCTAAACAAACGGCTGAAACGTAAGGTTCAATACGACATAGTGTGAGGTAGTTCTTACCCCCTCGTATTACCCGTGGTGCGGTGTAATCAGCCCCTGGTTGTTACCCCAGGTTACCCCAGACAATAAGTGTTCATAAAAACAAATTAATGTTTGCGTAGCCAATTGTGGAGCCGAGTAATAATAATATACAATGAGATGTTGTCTGACATAATATTTTACTTCACCAAGGTATCAAGGACAAGAAATGCTGCGGTTATAAACTACATAATAATATTACATTATTTTACGATTTAACCAATCTAGGCTTTATAATTTTATCACAACCGCCGAATCCCACTGGTCAGCCCAGTTGCAACTAAGCCATGGACGACAACAACCAGTCCTGATGTAGGCGTGAGAAATCCTAAGCAAGCATTTCCTGGGTTGACGCAGCAACTGGGACACGCCAATTATATGACTACGTGACGTCACACGTCCAGACACACGTGAATCAGGAACACACATCGGGTCAGAGCCAGGTTGCACCGTCGTCACGTAGGAAACCGCGAGTGATATACCTACTTGCATATCTACATAATACTGCAAACAAGTTCTCGACATCGCCTAGTGTATTTGGCCATAATTGTCAAAGATGTCACGTGGTTGTCTGTCTGGGCGGGCGCTGTCACTGTCTGTTACGACTGACACTCGTCACGGGTGATTACCCGTGACTGTGTATGGCTGGTCGAGGTTACAACAGTGAAAGAAGATGTCTCGAAAAGTTTTGGTGTCATCAATTTTCGATTTAGCTATCCCAGTTAACCTCCGTGAACTGGGGCAGCTTGTCGGCTGGCAGTAACGTGTGATCGAGTCAACATTTCGAGGTATATAATGTTTTATAGTAAAACAACACTGTACAAGTCAGACTGAACACAATATAATGATACATGTTTACGTTATGTTTGAACAACAGCATAGGGTGGCGGAGTAGGTAATGCTACTATATTTCAAAAGGCATGGTAGCCTGGTAGGCCTGTGTCATTAAAACTGCGAATATACCGTTGCTCTATTTACGACATAATCAGACAGCAGTACCACATACATTCAACAAAGCATGATAAGATATCGCAGATAATGCAAATATGTATACTAAACAATTCCTGCCGTGATAACTGAACACTTCCACACAAATGCAGCGCGGAAGAGCGAAAATGCTTCAGCAACATTATGACAGCGACAGGCTTTATTATGCATATGGAACATCGCAACTATGCCTGAGGATGATCTTATCACGGTATGCATTGCAAGTGGTCGATGACGCCACGGGGCTCCGGCTATCAGCACTGGTCGGTATCTATGTTGTCTGGGTTAACCCGTTGTCCGTAGCAGCCACAGCATCATCCAGGGTCGAGGTTTGTGAGCGGCCGGTGACGGAGGGTTGCTCGGCTAGAGCCCGCCGCTGCTGTCACTCGTTGGCGTTGCCCTATTTACGACCAGGTCGCCCGCAGCGGTTCGTTTAATTGCAACCACTTGTTGAGCGACAGTCGTTTTTCGCTGTCGTTGTCGCCGCCGTTTGACAAACACCCGAGATTTACAGACGACGCCAACACACCAGGACTAATGGCAGCCACGGCGTACGCGGTCTCCTGGCGGCGCGCGGACTCGGCCGCCGGGACTCACACCATTGACGGGTGTAAATATTCTCATTACTTACTCTCAATGACAGGCGAGTTGAGCGCTCGGTCAGGGCGTGAACGCTCGGCGTAGTCTCCTCGTCACAGCCCATCGAGCGGCCTGACCCCGCGCACCCGTTGAACGCTTCCTACACATTCGGCGACGCATCCGCGACAGGTGCCGTATTCTGGGTGGGCCGCGGGTCAATGGCGGTCGTCAGCGCTGCACTTGTCGGCCGGCACGTACAGACACGTACAGGCACTGTCAGGTTGTTGGCTTGCCCGAACACAAACGCCGCGGATCACGTAACTCGCTTCAATCACTCCCATCCATCCGTACAACATGGCAAACGTTCTACACACATACATATTCATTAATATACTGGCCATTAGATCACTGGTTGTGAGTTGTAGCGAGGCTGACGCGTCCACGATTTGGATTCGGAACATGAATCGCAGCCGCGCCTTGTCTGATAACACAGAGAGGTAGACCAAGAAAGACGTACGGTCGGTCATACAGTACACAGCAGCGACTACGAAAATGCGCGTCCGGCAGAGGCGCGCGCGCGCCTGTATATAACACTATAACAACGTGGAATTGCAACAAATCGCAACTCATCAATATAACAAGAGCAGCAACAAGAGCAGTAACAATAACGTAACAGCTCAGTCACCTCCTCTTAACCTATATACAACGTAACAGCTCAGCCACCTCCTCTTGACCTATATACAACGTGGTAGTTTCAACGTTACTCGTCTGTCGGATTTCTTCCGAGATTTTTGTGCCAATGCGATAATGTCCGTCACCTTTTGTAGCATGACCAATTCCCTTCCACCGACCCACGTCATCGGGTCGGGCACGGGTCGACGTCATCGGGACGGGCACGGGTCGACGTCATCGGGACGGGCACGGGTCGACGTCATCGGGACGGGCTTGGATCGGTGGGCGACACGGGCATCTCTTGTCAACTGTAGCCAGAGCCATGGGCATCGTTGCTCACGACAAACGGCAGTCGATGGCTACTTACGACATACGTCAGTAGATCAGTTATGTGGGCCGTCGTCTCGCTGTCCGTCCGCCATTGTGCCCGCCTGCTGCTGCCCACCCGTCGTCGTGCCTGCCTGCTGCCGCCCACCCGCCGTCGTGATTGCCTGCTACCGCTTGAAGGCGTTGATGAGGTAGACGGCGATGTCTTGGTGGCCGCTGTAGGCCGCGATGTGCAGAGCATTGAAGCCGTCCCTGTTGGCCAGGCGGACGTCGGCGCCGAACCGCACCAACAGCTTGACCAGCTCAATGTTCCCGCCCAGGCAACTCTAAAGGACACAAGCAGCGACACGTCAATATATTTATCCTAATAATGATAATAATAATATAATAATAGCAACAACAACAAAATTCATTTGCAGTTGCTAACCTGCCGACACTTGTGGTTTCACGCATCGTTATTTGCATTTAGCAAGGAATTAACAAGGCAATGATTTAACAAGGCTGCCTCCAAAAGCTACAAGCCGCGCATTTTTACGACGGCTAAATCGGGTAACAAAACAACAGAACGTACGCACGCACGTACACACACACATATACGTACGTACCATATGTGTTATAGTCTACTTGGTGATTACAATGTTTAATGGACGACCCCTGTGCAAATAAATTCACTTTCCTTTACGAACCCAGGCTACTAGTAGCTATACGTTCTCTTGGCTCACTTAGCTCCCGGCTCCCGGCTCTTTGAAGCTTGAGTGTTTGGCATAGTACTAACTTTGGACTGGTCACATGTTGTGTCAATGTGATCTCCATTCGGAATTGTCTGCACTGGTTTTATTCAATATTGTCATGTCGGGGGGTTGTCATCAGTAAACATACATAAATTATATTTCTACTGGACGGAGATGAGCATAGCAAGCCGTTTTCGGAATATCGTCACGTATAAACATGAATAAGAAGAGAGTTTAAACACATCCTTGAAGTGTGTAAACATAACTTGAAGTATGTAAATAGTATTTGAAGTATGTAATTGTTACTTGAAGTGTGTAAACATTACTTGAAAAAGTATGTAAATAGTATGTGAAGAATGTAAACGTTGTTTGAAGTATGTACATATTATTTGAAGTATGCAGACGTTACTGGAAGTATGTAAACATTAGTTGAAGCATGTAAACATTACTTGAAGTATGTCAACATTACTTTACGTGTGCAAATATTATTTGAAGTATGTAAACGTTACTTGAAGTATGTAAACGTTATTTAAAGTATGCAAACATTAATGCTGCACAGCAGTCTACTGATGTTGTTGAATTGAAGGTCGAAAGAGACGAATCATCGTAATAAGTGTTCGAATGTTGAGTGGAATGTTAATCGCTAACACTGTGTTCACGATCCCGGAATTGATAGAGTGATTTTATTACAGTAGTGACTAAGATTGCCCAGGGTGTGAATGCCCAAGGGGTAAATGACCCGGGGTGGATGCCAGGGGGCGCAGGTGAGCGGCATGTGATACAAATTAACTGATATGTTTATGCAGAAATAACTGCTGAGAAATCACGTCGTGGTTTCACGTCGTGCGACGACAATGTAAGAAACTTAGGTAATCAAAACAAATTGAGGCGGTGAGAATTCTCTCCAGGTTACACTCTCCCCCAGTTAGATAAGAAGTCATTTTTCTAGCACATAAGTTGAATAATGATCACCGCGTGAGCACGTCACTGATACGATTAAACACACACATAGTAGTTCGCAGAGTTTTCTCCCAGGATAAGGGTTTCTATGCCGAGGGTGCTGGTGCTGCGGGCTGGGTTATAAACCTATCTAGATCGTAACCCTCATAAGTAAAAAACTCTACGTGATGTAATAAACACCTTCTGACATTATCAGAAGGTGTTTATCTATTTCAAAACTTTTTCTCGCATACCAATACGAATGTACGTTATATTTTGCAGAACACAACAGTACTAAGGCTTATGAAATATAGCGCAGCAGGGGTATCCGCGTGACGTTGTAGAAAGGCTACAAGACGTTTGATGGCAAAACGTTGCCATTGTCATGGTTAGGTGAAAGTGTAACATTGTCGTTCAACTAGAGAGGTGGCGCTCGGCGAGGTTAGTCACCAGGAGTTAGTTACCCGCTGAAAATCACGTTTTGTTGTAAATGGGATGCGTCTAGTTCTAGCATATAGGTCGACTGTTTGACATAATATATCTTGTCTGACTCTTTCAGTTCAGACACTTAGGTTCAGCGAGTGTTCATGTGACCTGGTCCGTGTGACCTGGTCCGTGTGACTTGGTCCGCACGTCGGGGAATTAACATGGTAATGTTGTTACATTTCATGCAGATGGTCGTTATCTCTCATATGACCTGGTCCGTGTGACTTGGTCCGCACGTCGGGGAATTAACATGGTAATGTTGTTACATTTCATGCAGATGGTCGTTATCTCTCATATGACCTGGTCCGTGTGACTTGGTCCGCACGTCGGGGAATTAACATGGTAATGTTGTTACATTTCATGCAGATGGTCGTTATCTCTCATATGCTAAATGGCAGCAGCAACAGGAAGACACACGGCGAGGCTCGTGTGTTTCCAATAGTCACGTAATAATTATACTGATACAAGCGAAATAAAAATGTTCTGAGTTGGGGGTGCGATTAGTGTCTACGGTTATGCTGGCAGTGTCACGTGAGGGGGTGGGGACTTAACTGGGGGTGTGGTGATGGCTGAGAGCCTAGGTTCGGGTACAGTGTGTTACTGGGTGTGTTATGTCATGTCATTGTATTACTGGGTGTGTTATGTCATGTCGTTGTATTACTGGGTGTGTTATGTCATGTCATTGTGTTACTGGGTGTGTTATGTCATGTCATTGTGTTACTGGGTGTGTTGTCATGTCATTGTGTTACTGGGTGTGTTATGTCATGTCATTGTGTTACTGTGTGTGTTGTCATGTCATTGTGTTACTGGGTGTGTTATGTCATGTCTTTGTGTTACTGGGTGTGTTAAATCATGTCATTGTGTTACTGGGTGTGTTATGTCGTGTCATTATGTTACTGGGTGTGTTATGTCATGTCATTGTGTTACTGGGGTGTGTTATGTCATGTCTTTGTGTTACTGGGTGTGTTATATCATGTCATTGTGTTACTGCTCGGTGTGTTATATCGTGTCATTATGTTACTGGGTGTGTTATGTCATGTCATGCGTTCAGTGCATTGCTAAACACACGCATCATCGCAACAACTTGATAAGAGGAGCCGGCTCATCCGTCAACGAACGGCTCAACCAGTAGGGGTATGGGAAGCATTGTGGGGCACTGGGGGGGGGGCACTTCCGAGATCCTAAATACGCCACTATGTACAACTAGGATTATTAGTGTTTGTTTAATGGGTAAATAATGTACGCGGGGTGAAGACAAAGGGGGTGGGTGGGACATACACATTATGTCCCGTTTTCCATCGATCGTTAACGCTGCACAGTTGAAGCGATCGTGGAAACTAATATAGTAATTCGGGCGACATCCATTGGGCCTTGTTGTGTTATGTCATGTCATTGTGTTACTGGGTGTGTTATGTCATGTCATTGTGTTACTGGGTGTGTTGTCATGTCATTGTGTTACTGGGTGTGTTATGTCATGTCATTGTGTTACTGTGTGTGTTGTCATGTCATTGTGTTACTGGGTGTGTTATGTCATGTCTTTGTGTTACTGGGTGTGTTAAATCATGTCATTGTGTTACTGGGTGTGTTATGTCGTGTCATTATGTTACTGGGTGTGTTATGTCATGTCATTGTGTTACTGGGGTGTGTTATGTCATGTCTTTGTGTTACTGGGTGTGTTATATCATGTCATTGTGTTACTGCTCGGTGTGTTATATCGTGTCATTATGTTACTGGGTGTGTTATGTCATGTCATGCGTTCAGTGCATTGCTAAACACACGCATCATCGCAACAACTTGATAAGAGGAGCCGGCTCATCCGTCAACGAACGGCTCAACCAGTAGGGGTATGGGAAGCATTGTGGGGCACTGGGGGGGGGGGCACTTCCGAGATCCTAAATACGCCACTATGTACAACTAGGATTATTAGTGTTTGTTTAATGGGTAAATAATGTACGCGGGGTGAAGACAAAGGGGGTGGGTGGGACATACACATTATGTCCCGTTTTCCATCGATCGTTAACGCTGCACAGTTGAAGCGATCGTGGAAACTAATATAGTAATTCGGGCGACATCCATTGGGCCTTGTTGTGTTATGTCATGTCATTGTGTTACTGGGTGTGTTATGTCATGTCATTGTGTTACTGGGTGTGTTGTCATGTCATTGTGTTACTGGGTGTGTTATGTCATGTCATTGTGTTACTGTGTGTGTTGTCATGTCATTGTGTTACTGGGTGTGTTATGTCATGTCTTTGTGTTACTGGGTGTGTTAAATCATGTCATTGTGTTACTGGGTGTGTTATGTCGTGTCATTATGTTACTGGGTGTGTTATGTCATGTCATTGTGTTACTGGGGTGTGTTATGTCATGTCTTTGTGTTACTGGGTGTGTTATATCATGTCATTGTGTTACTGCTCGGTGTGTTATATCGTGTCATTATGTTACTGGGTGTGTTATGTCATGTCATGCGTTCAGTGCATTGCTAAACACACGCATCATCGCAACAACTTGATAAGAGGAGCCGGCTCATCCGTCAACGAACGGCTCAACCAGTAGGGGTATGGGAAGCATTGTGGGGCACTGGGGGGGGGGCACTTCCGAGATCCTAAATACGCCACTATGTACAACTAGGATTATTAGTGTTTGTTTAATGGGTAAATAATGTACGCGGGGTGAAGACAAAGGGGGTGGGTGGGACATACACATTATGTCCCGTTTTCCATCGATCGTTAACGCTGCACAGTTGAAGCGATCGTGGAAACTAATATAGTAATTCGGGCGACATCCATTGGGCCTTGCCCCCCCCCCCATCCCTACTCTCACTGTACCGTTCGACCTTGGCCTAGGCGACGGCGTTGGAAAGCAACCCGTGAACCGCCCAGGACGGTGTTAGTGAACTGTGGGTGCATGTCACTATGCGTACGACGCGTTTATTGTCACCAGAGTCGGACACGTCACAAACCTGATGTAGGGCCGTCTGACCATCATCATCGTAGAAGTTGACGTTGAACTTGCCGTGCCGCCCCTCCAAGAGACGCTGTAGCTCCAGGCTGTCGCCGCTCCTGACGGCTGCTTCGAAGACACGCTGGGACGGGCAGACTGGCGGCATTGTCGTCGAGACATCGGCCACTCCGGGCTGGCTCATCGCTGGTCTACGTCCGCTTTCTCCCTGCGCGACCACGTCGATGGTATTCGACCTAGTTGGGGCTCAGTCGCCTTCGCAGTACGCTCACCATCGCCGACACACGACACGATCGACTGGAGCACAGCCACGATGCCACGGTCAGTGCCTTCAAGCGTTTTAAGTGCGACAGCACCTCCGTCGACCGCACAGCCAATCAGCGGGCGCCGTCTACATGTGTCGCCACGCCCACGGCGCAGATGATTGGCCAGTGTCGCGGTCAATGAGACAGCGGGCCAGAGCGAGAGAGAGAGAGACACACAGAGAGCCGTTTCGGCGGGACCGTGGGAAAATGGAATTCCACGCTATGTCAGTACACGGCGCTGCTTATTACGACCGCACTGAGCGAGCGGATGGCGAAGCTAGGTCTTTAGTGTCGTACCAGGTCTCGTCCCTGGAGAGGAGAGGCCAGTGTCCGCCGAGATAAAACCGTCGCTAGCCGATAAATACACGTCTCGGATGTCCTACTGGTCAAACGCACCCTGCGAACAAGCAGTGCGCCTCTGCACTGATCGATGCAATCGCCTTGATGGTCGACTGAACGTGAACGTCATCCGGAAGTGTCGGCAGGGGCCGGGCAGGCCTACTGCGATGTTTACGTTTCGCACGGTCACTTTCTCAAGGGATAGCCGCTCTCCGATGCCAGACCATCGTGGACGGCGCACCACGACACGTCCATTAGTTATTACTAATTGGTTCTTCACAGAATGGCTCACAGATTTCTCATCGCGTCAATATACTGCAACGTGTCCTAATTTCCCACTTAGACTTGATTCGGGCTTAATCTGAGCTAATGATGTTTTTTTTATATACTAATGAATCATCACTATGTTGTTCAACTATCATTTTGCCTCACGTTGTTATATTGTGCTAGAATGATGGATTACAACCACTTGTAATTTTTGATATGCGTCACATTTACTATTATTAACATATTTTTGCATATACTAATGAATATTCACTATATTGTTCAATTAATAAGTCGTTAGATAGTACTAGATTGCTGGATTAAGATGCCAAGCTGTAATTTTTTATTCGCTTCATATCTAGTATTATTAACATAATTGCCAACTTGCAGCATCATTCCATGACAAGATTACTATACGTAATCACGGGTGGTTCTCGCAATAAGCCCCTTGGGGTTTCCAGAGAATCTCCTGAGTTACTAAATCATATTATTTATGACCATACCTGTAACAACATTGTAAATGAGTAACCAAATAAACTCACATTGATTGATTGATTGATTGATTGATTGATTGATTGATTGATTGATTGATTAATTGATTGATTGATTGATTGATTGACACTGCGGGTAAAAATTATAAGAACGCTAATGCGAATATGAGGAAATATTACGGTTTAAACTAATGTTCCCAATATCCAGCGTCTCCAACATCCGCTTGTGATTGCTGAATTAAAAACATGGCTCTTCGTAAATAAGCCAGATCGGCTTCTTCCTTGTTCTTGTGTCTACGTCACGTGTTCCACAACCGAGTAGGAAGAGTTCCTCCCTTCCACAACCGGGTAGGAAGGGTTCCTCCCTTCCACAACCGGGTAGGAAGGGTCCCTCCCTTCCACAACCGGGTAGGAAGGGTCCCTCCCTTCCACAGCCGGGTAGGAAGGGTCCCTCCCTTCCACAGCCGGGTAGGAAGGGTCTCTCCTCAATTCCCCTTTTTTGTTAGTATCATTTTAGATTCATCTCGCGAAAAATACAACCTACCTGGTATCTACTAAGACATGATAGCTCGTTTGTTCAAATTTGTTGTTAAGCTTTTGTGAAATAAGCGGACAAGCTATTAAATTATTTTTACCAATTCAGGTCAAAAAGTCAGCGGAAAAGTGCAGCCGCTCCGCCACTACAAATATTAATATTAATATTAATATTAATATTAATATTAATATTAATATTAATATTAATATTAATATTAATATTAATATTAATATTAACATTAACATTAACATTAACATTAACATTAACATTAACAATAATAATATATGTCCGAAAGGAATTTTTTCAGAACTTTCATTTATTTGGCACACATATTTACATCACGTAAAGAACCATTCAGTGGACAATAAATGCCTTTATAGGGAGATCCTCTGGAAACCCCTGGGGCTTTTGACGAGGACCACCTAGGGTATGATTACACAGAAAAAATTAAACCAAAAAACTGTGATTATAATTATATTAACCAAAGCAACATATAAAATCTATAATGCATTTTTAGAATACTGTTGCGATGGAGTACTATAAGATAACAGTTTAAATACCAACATGTGATTTTTTACTTTGTATTATTGAGTTAAATAATATACTATATAACACAAGATTACTGATAAACTAAATAATGCTAATTAATACACGAACGTTTATACACTATACAATACTTAATTATTATTATATTAAACAATAACTAATATTGAAACGTTAATACATTAAATAATGCTAACTATTACGTGATCATTATCTACCACTTTGTAAATAATACCAACCAATACCTGAACATTTATACACTGTGTGACACATGATTATTAATAGGCTAAATATTCCTAAATAATACAATAAACTTTAATACACGAAGTAATATAATAACTATTGTAAGAACTACTCTGCCACTTTGTCAACGTTAGCCATGCATGTAGATATATAGTGGCGGTTATAATTGATTACACATTTATGATGTGAATTTAATGATATTTTAACAGTAATAATTATTTGAGTTTTCTTTTAAAGTGGTTTAAGGACACAAGCTGCTGTAACTGTTGAGGCGGTGCATTCCAGAATACTGGTCCTGAATAATTCGTTGTAAATGTCCTGCTGTTTGTTCTGATGTGCTGGATGTAATACCCATTTCGGTTTCTAGGATTGTGATTATGAATATTTTCTGTTCGCATGAACATTAATGACATGCTATCTGGGAGTTGGATGGATTTATTCTTTAAAATTGTTTATTGTCATTGGTGTTATTTTAATACTATTAATACAATTAATGATATTAATATTATTAATATTATTAATATTATTAATATTATTAATATTATTAATATTATTAATATTATTAATATTATTAATAATTATTAATAATATTAATAATATTAATAATATTAATATTATTAATATTATTAATATTATTAATATTATTAATATTATTAATATTATTAATATTATTAATATTATTAACACTAGTAATACTAGCAATACTAGTAATACTAATTATACTAGTAATACTAGTAACACTATTAATGTTAGTAATAATAATAATAGTAAAAAATGGTAATACTATTAATACTACTACTAATAATAATAATAATAATAATAATACCATTAATATTATTAATAATATTATAATCATCATCATTATCATAGACAGTAATATAACAAAGTTATCCTATTTCAGGCCACGTTTGGCTAGGCTGTCCGTATAGCTAGTCTCTCCGTTTGGCTAGGCTGTCCGTTTGGCTAGGCTCTCCATTTGGTTAACATGACACCGCCGTTTTTTCGTTTTTCCGCGTTTCTACAAACTCCCCGTTTTCTCGAGGCTGGGTTGCGCCACCTGTAGGTCAAAACTAACATGAAAAGCAGGGAAAAATCAAGAAAACGGCGAGTTTTGCTGACGATGTCATATCACGGACTTCGTAACTGGAAGAAAAAAATACACATCCATCCAAGTAATGGTAATGTCACTAGCACGGGGCCCCCGCGGTGGCTCGTGAAAGGAGGTCATTACGTCCTTCTCACGAGACGTGTCTGAACCAATGGCGCTCAAAGACACACTTTCAAGTGGTCGGCTCGAAATTCCGAATGTTCGATTGTCCAATATGTTGATGGTTAACAACAAAATGTCCAATGTATAAGTGAGTAGCCGAGTGGCTCGGCGTTGCATTGGAGAATCTTCAGCCACTGCAAGCGCTGAAGACTCCTTCTTCTACCTAGTTTCATAGGATAACGACAATGACGGATGCAACTACATGTGCCCCTAACATCTTATGTGCCCCAAACATCTTATGTACCCCAAACATCTTATGTGCCCCAAACATCTCATGTGCCCCAAACATCTTATATGCCCCAATCATCTTATGTGCCCCAAACATCTTATGTGCCCCAAACATCTTATGTTCCCCAAACATCTTATATGCCCCAAACATCTTATGTGCCCCAAACATCTTATGTGCCCCAAACATCTTATGTGCCCCAAACATCTTATGTTCCCCAAACATCTTATATGCCCCAAACATCTTATGTGCCCCAAACATCTTATGTGCCCCAAACATCTTATGTGCCCCAAACATCTCGTACCACTGCTGGTTTAACGAAGCTTACGTTTGACGTATATCATATAACTCGGAACAATCGTAGAAAACACGCGTATAGTTGCCAACAAGTGTGTGCAACTACGTAATCTACGTTAAACGTCCACACAAGTTCCTTCGTAAGAGCTCCACCCCGGGGGATATTTTATGTACGAACCATCATCTCCATGGCCCCCCGAGATATGAGGGAACAAACAAGCAAGCAAACGAGCGAGCAAGCAAGCAACCCAACATACATACATACATACATACATACATACATACATACATACATACATACATACATACATACATACATACATACATACATACATACATACGTACGCACGTACGTACGTACGTACATGCATACATACATGTGTGTGGGAAAGTCGCCTTACGTTCGTCAAACGAATCGCAAGCAGCGTGCATTCAGACTAATGCGGGGGTTGAACGTATATCGATGTTATCATGAATTTGATTTGTGTAGTGGCGGGGAGACGGATAACACATCAAATAAGGTGCGATAAGTTTAATAACGTCGCAAATGGAACCGAATATTAATTTACAACAATAAGCCCGATTATGTATCTGATTTAATTTGCATGCCAACTGTGTCAATTTAACGACGCCGACAACGGGTATGAACTGAGATTTTCCAACAGATCACGTTTCAGCACGACCCCTTGTTATGCACCACCCCTTAGAAACTACATGACCCAGATTCAACGGCGTTGACCTTATGCATTTACTGCGCATATATTCAAGCTTGTAAAGAGCAAGGCAGTGTAACCAACTTCACAACTTGTAATACCTCTGTAACTATAAGAAGCACTTCAGCACGGAGCAAGTAAGCTGGTTGGACGTTCTCCGAACTGTAGTCAATCTGTCCTGTCGTTACTACTGTCCACAGTCAAGCAAGATGACTAGCAGAAAATAGCAATTGCAGCATCTTGTATTATATAGTGGTTAGTGTTCCAAGCGTCGTGGTCATTAGTGTAGATACAGTGGTCAACATGTAACGTAGAATGTCTCCTGTGTCGTGGTCATTAGTGTCGATACAGTGGTCAACGTATAACGTAGAATGTCTCCTGTGTTGTGGTCATTGTTCTACGTGTATAAACTGTACATATTCTCTAACATCTTTGACCGCACAAATGTGTTTTACCGAACCAAGGTGTTTTAATCTAATTTGGCCGCCATCTGTTTAATGTGTATGTTTTGCCCAGAATCGAATAGGCCAAGGTTTACATTGCACGGTGAACGACAAGGTCGATATTCACATACAGGTTATGGTCAAATAACCTCTGTCGATCCGACGGAGGTAACTCGGCCATACGAACGAGCGTATCGCGGCAACTGGAACCATTAGCGGATTTAACCTGGGGCAACGTTTATGGGCCCATCATTTCGTAATGATGCCGGAAGCCGAAGCTTCGCAGAAGCCGCGCGAGTAACAGTACCGCGGACCACAAGGACCAAGGTGCGCGGGGGGGGTAGGGGTGTGACAGGGATATCCCCCTCCTGCTGGGGGGCCTTCCCGTAAACAATTTAACCATAGAACTCAGAAATGCGTCCAGAATGCATTTGTGAGGTATTCTTTTTAATGTATGGGCTGATACAGGGGAAACGCACCCCACAGACTGCAGGGGGCCCCAAAGCTGCGAGGGGGCAGTATGTATTGATGGGGGTCTGGCCCCCTGAGCCCGGCTGTGTCCTGTGACTGGAGCCGTCACTGCCGGACACGTTTCGTCGGACGCACCAGCGTGGGAATATAAGTGACTATTTGTTTTTGCCAGAATGCGTCGTGTACACACATTGTAGGCCTAGCGGGTTGTTTGCACATTCCGAGGGTGAATTGTAAGGAGCGTTTACCGGGCGTCGTGGCGAACTGTGCATGACGACATGCAACAAGACGATAATCGATAAGAACTGCGCTCTTGTAATCACCACGGAAAGCGACAATCACGCTGGTAACATAGCAGCACATAATCTTAATAAAAAATGGGGTTACAATATTAGGCATGATGTGAAGTGAATGAGCACTGCTTCAGATGACAATCAAATTGGTAGAACTATAACATATACGGAGAAGGAACTAGGTAATATTGAATGTAGATATAAAGAGAGCGAGGGGAGAGGAAAGGAGGGAGGGGATATATATATATATATATATATATATATATATATATATATATATATATATATATATATTTATATATATGTATATATATATATATATATATATATATATATATATATATATATATATATATATATATGTATATATATATATATATATATATATATATATATATATATATATATATATATATATATATATATATATATATATATGTATATATATATATATATATATACGGAGAGGGAGAAAAGAGAGAGAGCGA
>OY759272.1:15089984-15144288 GCA_963662155.1 Lamellibrachia columna | reverse complement strand
GTTTGCATGATCGCACGCAATCTTGTTTCGGAGAGGTTTCAACAAGGACAGTGTCACATTCGGTCCGTCACCTTTTCTCGCGGAGCCGCGGGGGCTTATTGCATGTCAGAGAGCGGCTGGCGCGCTCAAAGCGGCTGCCTGGGTCGTATTTTACCCACGTTACAGAAGCCAGCTAATTTGTGACAATCCCCGCCCCAGGCGTCAGGTTCCCTGTCACCCTTTCACTGGCGAGACGCCGTCCGGTGCGCCATCGTCCGCCGCCCAATTGCTTCTCTTTTGTGGCTCAGGTCGCGGACCTCAGACGGAGCCGGAGAGACGCGTTGAAGCGATCGGGACCCGTCAAAAAGGCGGCGTCGACATGCCAAGACCAGCACAGTTGTCCATAGAAAGTGATATGTAACTGAATGCTGACGGAGAATGTATCTGTACATAGTTGTCATCCATCAACTTCCAAGTGTTATTTACAGTCGTTATTTCGTTCACGCCAATACGAGAAGGGACGATTATTCGAGTACCACGTTCAGTAGCCAAGAGAACACAGGTAGTTGGGTTTATATTCCACCGTTGATGGGCGCAAACAGTTGAGCTCCATTTTCGGTTGGACCCCGTGTCGCGATACGAGCCAACTGGTTGGGCTGCACATCTCGCGGAAGGAAGGAACCAACTGGTTGGGCTCCATATCTCAGAGAATCAAAGAAGGCATAAACCAACGGGTTGGGCTCCACATCTCGCGGAAGGAAGGAACTAACTGGTTGCACTCGACATCTGACAGGACCATAGACATAAATAGAACACCCGTTAGTAAAACAAGACCGCTGAGCTCTTATCAGTTGACACATGATAAAGTGATGCAGGCATGGACCAGTGACATTCATGCTGCTGCAGGGCAAGAACCCACTAGAGGCCCTGTGTTTATACTGTACAGCACCCAGTCTTCATTATATATCTATAGATATACAGTACTAATAAGAGATTATTATTATATAACTATATATACCTAATACCTTATTACATGCACAATCTATCCATGAAACTGTTACATTCATTCACATATACACTAACACAGCACAAACATTTGCGACATAAATTACCTGAAAATAACGAGATGTTAGATCCTGTCTTCTGTCGATTCATACAGCTGTAAGCCACACATAGAATAACCATATTCGTTGGCTCACAACTTTCTCCAGCAAGCCTCCAAAATGTTTGTCTTCGAGAACACTAATGCACGATGCTCACTCCAGTATGAACAACCCAACTGCCCACGCTTATAACACAACTGCTGGGACCACCCTCACCCAAATTGTTAATCAGTCTGGTGGCCATGCCCCATTAAGAACAAATGACAATGACAAATCTTCGTCACTGGCTACTAGCCCGATAAGTTTATACTTCTCTAGTAGCCACCTCATCTTCATTGCTTTTGTTTGCCTTATATTGTACATGATGATGGTGAGGAGGAAATAAATTAACTTACTTACTCACTTACTTACTTAGACAACTATTTGTAACATGCTATGTTCACACTATAAACAGTACTACCCTATGTGTCATGCAGTGGGTGCAACTCTTTCTGCCGTGCAATGAAATGCCGGCCAGTGGTCCACGCTCGCTTCACTGCAGTGAGCTGGCTTATCGCTCTTGTGTATTGGGGGATGATTAATGATGTAACTCTATGGACAGGACCAACTAAATGGTTGGGCTCCACATCTTGCGGAAGGAAAGAACCAATTTGTTGCGCTGCACATCCAGTAGAAGGAAGGAACCAACTGGTTTGGCTCCACATCTCGCAGAAGGAAGGAACCAACTGGTTGGGCTCGACGTCTCGCGGAAGGAAGGAATTAACTAGTCGGGCTCTACATATCGCGGAAGGAAGGAACCATCTGGTTGGGGTTCACATCACATGGAAGGAAGGAACCAACTGATTGGGCTCCATACCTTGCGGAAGGAAGGAACCAACTGGTTATGCTCTAAATTTCGTGGAAGGAAGATAAGAACTGGTTTGGCTCTACCTCTCGCGGGAGGAAGGAACCAACTGGTTGGGCTCCACATCTAGCAGAAGGAAGGAATCAACTGGTTTGGCTCCACATCTCGCAGAAGGAAGGAACCAACTGGTTGGGCTCGACGTCTCGCGGAAGGAAGGAATTAACTAGTCGGGCTCTACATATCGCGGAAGGAAGGAACCATCTGGTTGGGGTTCACATCACATGGAAGGAAGGAACCAACTGATTGGGCTCCATACCTTGCGGAAGGAAGGAACCAACTGGTTATGCTCTAAATTTCGTGGAAGGAAGATAAGAACTGGTTTGGCTCTACCTCTCGCGGGAGGAAGGAACCAACTGGTTGGGCTACACATCTAGCAGAAGGAAGGAATCAACTGGTTGGGCTCCACGTTTCGGAGAAAGAAGGAAAGAACTTGTTGGGCTCCACGTGTTGGAGAAAAAAGTAAAGAACTTGTTGGGCTGCACGTTTTGGAGAAAGAAGGAAAGAATTTGTTGGGCTCTAATTTTTGCAGAAGGATAACAGTTATTCAACTGGTTGGGATTCACTTCCAACAGAAAGAAGGAAACAATTGGGTGGTTCTACGTCTCGCGGAAGGAAGGAGCCGACAGGAGCCACTTAGTTGGGCTCCATGTCCCAAAGAAGGAAGAACCAAATTAGTTGCCCTCCCCGCCCCGGAGGCGCCAAATAATATTCAGAAGTCAAACAGGAGCATTGTAGACAAATATTTGAATTAACGAGGTTGGTACAAAAACAGCACGCCAATTTCCATTTGATCATCCTAGTCGGGAATGAACTGGCAGCAAATTGTATTTATTAAGATAATGAATTATTAAAAGAAAAATAATGCCTGCAGATGTAACGCACATGGATTATGATGCACCTTATCTAGTGAACAAACAACGTGTGTGTTTGCTTAGGGACATTTGGTCGAAGTGAGAGAGCAACACTCATAATCCTAGCTTGAATCGACCCGTGTGCTCGTCTTAACGTCCAGTGTATGGCATGTAGCGGTCAGTAAGGAATGTGGAGATAGTAGGTTGTAGATTAACGTTCTCGGCTAAGTTGTAATTACCGTTACGGTCTCCGTTGTGCATCAAAGCACTGATAACATCAACGTCCTAACGTTATATTTTGCTTTTTAACAGACTGGAAATTATCGACAATGGCGAATCGGTATTTAGAGCATCGATCGCGTGCGCAGGTGCTATCGTCGTGGAATCGCCCTTCGATTCAAACTGTATCGGGTACTCGAGTAAGGACTAGGCCGCACAGGAATGCACCAGTCGCTCCTACCCCGACCTGTGTCGCAACAGCGGACGAAGAATGATGATTTACACCTAAATTGCATAGTTGCATAATTACAACCCCGAGGGTGGTAGAACCGCCCAAACCTTTAGAAAGTTAGCACCACAGACATAAATATATGGTTAGCCCGCATTCAACCTCCGTTAGCCTTAAACCGGGCCAGAGGTGTCGTCTCACGGTCGCTGGGACGGGTGATAAAGACTTCGAACGAAGCTTTGGGTATCTACCCAGCCGAATAACTGGCGGCAAAGAGGGTTTTATATAAAACCATATCATGGCAAGTTTTAATTTCTTAATTGGTAGCTGCTGGCGCTCGTCTGAAGCACACAAACAACGCAGGTGGACGTTTAATCAGGCCTTGGGCGCGCGGTCAGTGTTGTAGTACGAACAAGCAAGAATATGAATCAATAAATTTAGGCGGACGCCCCCAAAAACATCGGGAATAACATAAAAAGTTACCCGGTTGTAGAGTGGCGCAGTGGTGCATTGCGATGAATCTTTCATGGCAACACTTATAATACAGACAAGACGTGGACGCTCAGTCTTGTAAGGTTAACGCTGAATTAAGTTCAAAAACATTTACGTAAAACGGTCAACTGTCACTAGGTTTGCTCAGTTTAACTGTAGGATGTCTAAGAAAGAGCCGTTAAAAAGAACACGTGTATGTATGTATATGTAAGTATGTAAGTATGCATGCATGCATGCATGCATGCATGCATGCATGCATGTATGTATGTATGTATGTATGTATGTATGTATGTATGTATGTATGTATGTATGTATGTATGTATGGATGATAAGATAAGATAAGATACGTTTTATTTCCAAGTAGCAAGTACAAGGAATTCGTAGTGTTGTGGCGTTAGTACAAACATACACGCATGCACCCAATAACACACGTATGTATCTATGTATGCATGCATGCATGCATGCATGCATGTATGCATGTATGCATGTATGTATGTATGTATGTATGTATGTATGTATGTATGTATGTATGTATGTATGTATGTATGCATGTATGTAGGTGAAGGCAGTGTTAGTTGAGCTGTTTCCCGATTGATGTACAATAAGTGCTATTTGTCACAACGGTCAGAAAATGTGAGTTAAAAGTATGTTTTTATGTTTTTCGAAACTGTTAATTTCTGCTGGTGTGTAAACTATCAACGTACGTGACCAGACTTTATTGTCTGTTCAGTTATTAATGGTTTAAGTATGCACAGGGAAGAGGATTATTTACATCACTTCGCTCATTAATTAGAAGTTAATTAAAAAAGCTTCATTGTCGAAAGAGGGCCTGTTGAGCCACCCAAGGCCCAAGGGAGGGTTAGTTGAGCCACACAAGGCCCAAGGGAGAGTTAGGTGAGCCACACAAGACCCAAGAGAGGGTTAGTTGAGCAGCGGCTAAAGAACGAAGAGTGTTCTTTGCCCCAAAATACATAAAGGAATTAATTTTTCGATCAAATTGGGACATCGGATAGCCATGCGATTGGCTTATACCTCTATATTATATATATATATATATATATATATATATATATATATATATATATATATATATATATATATATATATATATATATATATATATATATATATATACATATATATGTATATATATATATATATGTATATATATATATATATATATATATATATATATATATATATATATATCCATTAATTAAGCGAGTAGACTTGTCAGAGACGTATTGTGCCCATTGGGTAGATGTGTTGGCTGAGTCGCTATAACATTTTAGTACAAGACCTACGTAAATTATACAGCTATCTGTACAAATAAAGTATTTACGCAACTTACGCTACACTGTGGCTCAACTTACGCTACACTGTGGCTCAACTTACGCTACACTGTGGCTCAACTTACGCCACACTGTGGCTCAACTTACGCTACACTGTGGCTCAACTTATCTCATACCAAGTATTAGTTTAGCTAGCCCTATTTGAATCAGTTACATGGAATTATCTATGCATACTAGATATATTAATTTGGTATAAAATTATCTAGTTTATGCGAGTAAAACCTTTTTTACTTATGAATATTATAATTATGCCTTAGATATCAAAAAGAATGAAAAATATGGCTCAACTAACACTGCCTTCCCCTATTTGTGCGTGTGTGTGTGTGTGTGTGTGTGTGTGTGTGTGTGTGTGTGTGTGTGTGTGTGTGCGTGCGTGCGTGCGTGCGTGCGTGCGTGCGTGCGTGCGTGCGTGCGCGCACGCGTGCGAGCATGCTTATACAATTAGTCTGTTGACAGTCTGGACTCCAGTTCGTCGTTATGTCCGGTACGTTTGTCCGTTATGTTGGTTACTCGCGAGGTTGACACTCAAGTGACACCCATTGCGAGGACACTGCCTCTAGGTGATGTCGTTTGTCCAGACAGAACCGACATGGTCGCGGGGTTTAACTCCTGTGTTTAATCGCTGCAGTCGCCAACCATCAACCGCGATGTGGCGCGTTTTCCCACGGCTCGGTTGCGACCGAACACAATTAGCAGTAGACCACCACAGGGCGACAATGTAGACCAGCGCAGGTCAGCCAGCCGACTGGACAAAAGCTCAGCCCTGCTCCGGGCTATAATTTACTGTTTAATCCGCGTTTTATCAGTTGAAAGTGACTATCGTGTTACCAGTATGTTCAACGCATGCTTGTCTCACCAGACAGTTCCGTTTCAATAACCCGCATGGCCCCAGGATACCGCTCTATGTGCAGGTCCGTCAATGTACCGCCATTTCTGCAATGCTTTATTGGGTGTGTTTCTCTGTTTTATTCCAAGAAGGACAAATGACATTATACACTGATAGGGGCGCTGCTGTGTTTCGTCTAGAACTGTGGATAATGAAATAGTGGTAGCAACAAATGGCACCACGATACGCGGTTCGACTGTTGGTCAAACTAATATAATTATTTTGTGACTGCTGCAAACAACCTGTGTTACAGCTACATCTAACTGTATACAGCTACATCTAATTGTGTACAGCTACATCTAACTATGTACAGCTACATCTAATTGTGAACAGCTAAATCTAACTGTGTTACACCTACATCTAACTGTGTACAGCTACATCTAATTGTGTACAGCTACATCTAACTGTGTACAGCTACATCTAATTGTGTTACAGCTACATCTAACTGTGTACAGCTACATCTAACTGTGTTACAGCTACATCTAAATTTATTCCTCTCCATTCTTAAGAGGAATACAAATTTTCAAATAGCTTTTAGTGAATAAACTTCTCGAAGAATGGCCAAGTGAAAGTGATATATGTCAATTAAATTGGGCGATGACGAAAGATCTGATAAGATTTTGTTTTATGAGAACAGGTGCGCTATGTATAAGCTGAACCCATCCGCTTCCGATACACGTAATGACCAGTTTCCGATACATGTCATGTCATAATCGCTTTTCTTAGGCCGGTGCATATCGCGATGACACACGGGAAGTAAATGATGCCATCATTGCCCAGCGGGATTGCCACCATCTCCATCGTCACGCTCCGCTGCATCCATAATTGCCACCACCTCCGTTGTCACGCGCCGCTGCGTTCAGGATTGAGACCACCTCCCGCCACTTCCCTGTTAGTGGGTGCTTTAAAACGATCGGCGACAACAACCATATTCATGTTGTAATTAATGAGAATATTACGCATAAGCTTGACTGACCGTGTCACGAATATAGACGTCCAAGACGGGCTGGTATAACAAATACAATTCGGAAACACAAAATAACATATTTTTGGTCACATCATCAAATATTTAACGGGAAATATTGGAGGAATGGTCGAGGGCAAAAGAGGCAGAGGAAGACCGGGAGCCACGGACATACAGCTACAAGGCACGGATGGGGAATATAAAATCGAACATCTGGTCAGAATGGCACAACACAGGCAGTGGCGATCCAAGAAAATAGACATCCGGAGAGGAGATGACGTCACCTGATGATGCAACTACACAACACTCTGTTCTTTCTTTCAGTATGGAATATTCAAGCTTTTTTTTATTAAAATGATAACCGGCCATTTCGGCCTCGAGTGTTGAGACCCTGGTGTTCACACGATGTAGGTTATTTCAGTCAATACTATAGGTAACCTGCTTACTAGGCAACGCGCATAGTATAGCTAGCATAGCATAGCATAGCATAGTATATCGTAACATAGCATAGTATTGTATAGGATGAATGTATGGCTTAAAATTCGCTCTGATAAATGTTTCAATATAGGCCACATTGTAGTGGCTTTGTGTCCGAGGACCACGCATGCACGGGTTTAATCACCACACGTCCCATTTGGGGAGTTATCAACTTCAAAGTTCCTACAGAATAAAAATCGACAACCAGCCGTAACTTTCCGCGGATGATTTGTACGACCTTATCACTGTAGTACTGTCTAAGTGTCTATATGGCTGTGGTACTGTCTATATGGCTGTGGTACTGTCTATATGGCTGTGGTACTGTCTATGTGGCTGTGGTACTGTCTACATAGCAGTGGTATTATCTATATGGATGTAGTACTGTCTATATGGCTGTAGTACTGTATATATGACTGTAGAACTGTTTATATGACTGTAGTGCTGTGTATATGGCTGTAGTACTGTTTATATGGTTGTAGTACTGTCTATATGAGTGTAGTACTATCTATATGACTGTAGTACTGTATACATGGCTGTGGTACTGTCTATATGACTGTAGAACTGTATATATGGCTGTAGTACTGTCTACATGGCAGTGGTATTATCTATATGGATGTAGTACTGTCTGTCTGGCTGTAGTACTGTCTATATGGATGTAGTACTGTCTGTATGACTGTAGTACTGTCTATATGGATGTAGTGCTGTCTGTATGACTGTAACACTATCTATATGGATGTAGTACTGTCTATATGGTTGTAGTACTGTCTGTATGACTGTAGTACTGTCTATATGGATGTAGTGCTGTCTGTATGACTGTAGCACTATCTATATGGATGTAGTACTGTCTATATGGTTGTAGTACTGTCTGTATGACTGTAGTACTGTCTATATGGCTGTAGTACTGTCTGTATGACTGTAGCACTATCTATATGGATGTAGTACTGTCTATATGGCTGTAGTACTGTCTGTATGACTGTAGCACTATCTATACGACTGTGGTACTGTCTGTATTGCAGTAGTATTGTCTATGGCTGTGGTGTTGTCTATATGGCTGCATTACTGTCTGTATGGTTGTAGTACTGTCTATGTGGCTGTAGTACTGTATATATGGCTGTAGTAATGTCTATATGGTGATGGTGTTGTCTATATGGCTGTAGTACTGTCTATATGGTGATGGTGTTGTCTATATGGCTGTAGTACTGTATATATGGTTGTAGTACTGTCTGTATGAGTGTAGTACTATCTATATGACTGTAGTACTGTCTACATGGCTGTAGTACTGTCTATATAGTTGTGGTATTGTCTATATGGCTGAAGTAATGTCTACATAGCTGTGATATTGTCTATATGGCTGTGGTATTGTCTATATGGTTGTAGTACTGTTTATATGGCTATAATACTGTCTGTTTGTAGTTATGTCTGTCTATATGGTTGTTGTATTGTCTATATGTCTGTAGTACTGTCTATATGATCCATAGTAAGAGTACATGATGAAACAATGACACTTGTAGCACCAGTTAGTCTGTCAACATTCATATTAAATTCCCCGATATTACAACTGTTTATGTTTTCGATAGTTCACCAATTATTTGGTTACGTGTAAATATTAGCCTTGGGATGAGTATCTTTAAAAGCAGAAGATAACCAGCACTCACAAGTTGATATTAGTTTTACGAATTACTGACTCAAACGCACAGTTTGAGTAATGAATGTCGGACTAAAAGTGGATTTCACAAATTTCTCACAATAATGTGAGATTCACTAATCCAGCTCAACGTGCTATTGAACAATTCGCACAATAACGTGCGATACGCAAATCTTCCAAAATGACGTGAGATTCACAGATCTCGCACAATAACATGTATTTCACAGATCTCGTACAATAACATGTATTTCACAGATCTCGTACAATAACATGTATTTCACAGATCTCGTACAATAACATGTATTTCACAGATCTCGCACAGCAAAGTGCAATTTCAACCAGACGGATAAAAATAGAAACCGCGATATTCTAGGCCGAAATGTCCGTAATTCTCAACAAATAATAACCCACAGTGCGTCAACAATGTATGTACGATTCATGTTCGTTGATGTTCAAATATGTAGTGTGTGAATGACAAAATTGAACGAATAATTGAATGAATAATTGAAGTGATATGCCTATTCGATTTAATAAAAGAATGCGTAGATTTGTTAAGAGCATCGAAAAAAATTATTGGGTTATAATATTGGATAACTGGTTGTAATATTTGATAACTGGTTGTAATATTGGATAACTGGTTGTAATATTGGATAACTGGTTGTAATATTGGATAACTGGTTGTAATATTGGATAACTGGTTGTAATATTGGATAACTGGTTGTAATATTGGATAACTGGTTGTAATATTGGATAACTGGTTGTAATATTGGATAACTGGTTGTAATATTTGATAACTGGCTGTAATATTGGATAACTGGTTGTAATATTGGATAACTGGTTGTAATATTGGATAAAGTGAAAATCGTCGATGAGATTCGGTTCGGTCGAAACAAAACTAATTTACAGTTTATCCGATGATTTTATGACAACTAATTAACATCGCACAACTAATTAACATCACACAACTAATTAACATCGTTCGACTTTGGAACGAGTCGAGCAAAGAATCGAACTGAAGAGGGAGCTTTTGAAATGTTTAATGAATATAGAATGAGCACCATATATCAGACGCAGTGCGAGGATATCTAACGCCATCCACTACTTTGTTATTCTAACGACGTGAATGTCCACTAGTGGTCAGTCACGTCCGAATTTAAATACATAAAATGTTCCTCGTTAGACACTTGACCGTTGAGAGGCGAGCGTGGGAACGGGTCAGCTTCCCAGCAGCTATACGCAACTTGCTGCAGTCATGCGTGACCATCACATCACAACCCGCTGCAGGCAGCCACGTGGAACCGTCACCTCGCACATCGTTACGTCGTGCGAGCAAAGGCCGGGACACCTTCTTCCCTGAGAGGCGGCGCCTTCCGTTCTATTCTCCCACAGACGATAGGAAGATTACGTGGGAACGTAGGGATAGTATTATATTGCTCTCTACGGGACGCGGGGATGTGGCGATGATGTGGTGATCTTTACAACGGTTGTAATATAACTGGACGAAATTAAATTCGAATATTGTTTATGGAATGTTCTAACGAGATGAGCGTTCATAAGCTATAACACACGCACAAATATATATATATATATATATATATATATATATATATATATATATATATATATATATATATATATATATATATATATATATATATATATATATATATATATATATATATATATATATATATATATATATATATATATATATATATATATATATACACATTAATACATACAAACACATACACACACACATTTATATATATATATATATATATATATATATATATATATATATATATATATATATATAAACGACAGCAAGACATGTTTTACCATAGATACTGGGGTACTGCCTCTAGCCCTATGGTTCGCCCTCGGTCCACCTTAAGCACCCTACTTTGCTTTTGTGCTTGCCCCTTGCATAATAATACAAGGGTTCGTTTGTGGGTGTATTGCCCCGGGCAGACATTCTGTAGATGTCGGGATACACGTGTTTGACGCTTCTAGATTCAATAGTTTATGTCTGCGATAGCGTAGGTTACAATCGACATGCGAGCAACACGCAGGTATTGACTGTTTCGTCGTGTGTAAAATAAGCGTGTAAATGTGTTAACACAAAAGTGGACGAATGGTCTTTGCGCATTAATTGCGGCACAAATCTGCTAGTCTACGCCTGGGGACCGCACGACAACTCTGCTAGTCTACACCTGGGGACCGCACCATAACTCTGCTAGTTTACACCTGGGGACCGCACCATAACTCTGCTAGTCTACACCTGGGGACCGCACGACAACTCCTCTAGTGTACACATGGGGACCGCACCACAACTCTGCTAGTCTACACCTAGGGACCGAACCTTAACTCTGCTAGTCTACACCTGGGGACCGCACGACAACTCTGCTAGTCTACACCTAGGGACCGAACCTTAACTCTGCTAGTCTACACTTGGGGACCGCACCACAACCCCACTAGTCTGCAATAGGCCACCTTCATATCCTAAGGGATCAGAGAAGCTGCTTAGTTTACCGTTAGTTTACCCCTAGTGGGATACAGTAAACACAGAATGTACCAATATACAAAATTGTTGGATCTACATGTTGAACGGCTCAAACTATGAGAAAACAGTTCGCTCGACCAATTCAACAAAATATGAACAACTGGTGGATCAACGATGTTTTCCTCGTCTTCCACACACAGAGAATGAGTCACAAATGGCGCCTTCGTGTAAGTAATAAGTAATGAGAAATGGTAAAACAAACATATACAGACACGCGATGGCACTGAAGTCGTGTCTATTTAACACGATTGAGCAAGACTGCCATCCAATGAAACAGATGGTCAGTGCGCAAGGAAGCCAGGCATACTACTGATCGTAACGGTTCTGTTGGCAAATACCCACAATACTAGAATACGATTTGCTCGTTTGAAAAGCGCAGCATGTAAGCATTGTTAATCACGAATAGCCCTGGTGTGACCCAGCATAAGTTTATTTCAGTAAAAATGTGCATGATTTAACTATCGACTCAACTATCCCACGAAATCCCTTTTTCTATATGACATACCTAACATTTAATAATGCATTCAGTCGCGTACATATCATTAAACCTAAGGTGAGGCCAAGCGTACAGTTTGACTGAAGCAGACGATAAGAGTGGTAAATGCTGTGTTGGACGACCGTCACACTTGGCCTGGGTTATCTGTCGACACAACCAGCAATCAACGGAACGAACTACACGAACACGTCCTTCACGAGGGGCGGGTACACTGTTATCATTATGGTGCTATGGGGTCGACAAGCACTCACGCACGCACACACGTACGCACGCACGCACGCACTCACACTCACACTCACACTGGTGTTCTAACGGCATTCCCCACCCTCGCCAGCTTGCACGTACCATAGACAGTGTATGGAAGTGCGCCGAGTCATATGTACTTCGACCTACTTCCTGCCGTAGTCGACCGTGATTGTGGGAACCATCCCAACAAAAAAGACCATAATGTTTTTGGTTACCACAGCAACAGACAAATACAAGTTTCAACAGGTCGACAGGGTACTGATGCACTCTCCATCCCCTGGCTCGAGAGGATGGCGCCAAAACCGGACAGAAACGAATTGGTGACGTGGTATGTTTTCGTCCACTCCTGTAATAAGCTGCTGCTTCGTCTAGCAACGACAACGACAACGACAACGACAACGACAACGACAAAGACAGCGACAACGACAACGACAGGATACGACAAATCCTGCACTGACACAACCATTGCGTGATCAATTATGCAGCGAGGAATCCGTTAAATGTTATACACGTGTGTGGTCGCCCCCCCCCCTCGGTTAACGGGTGCAGTAAGTGTAAATGATCCGATTGCAATAAATAAGCTGTCAAGTACCGACGTCGCCAGCGCTGAATGCGCACCGACTCAAAACAACGTGCCAACGATATTGCTGCACAAAACGACCAACAAAATGTGTGTTTTCACACGGTGACCTGCAGGCAACAGTTCTATAAAATTAGCCGCATCACCTTCCCGTGATAAATGTGACATTTCGTTGAAGTTTCCGCGCATATCACCGTCAGCGCTGTAGTTGTCGAGATCTTGCACTCACTGATCCAGTACAGACTCACACCAACATTGCTTTCTGTCCCTTTGTAGACACTTCGAAACATAGTTGTCTAAATAACGTTCTTTCATCAAATAAAACAAGTATTGCTAATATTCTGGAGTTGCAGTCTGGTGTATGCGTTGAACGTGTCGAGAGGAATAAGTATGGTGTATTACCAAACAACATATATTTCTTGCGTTTACGATTCAAACTATCCAAATTAAACACAAATGTTACCAAACATTAGTTGCTAAAACAACCGTCACTGGTCCACGATCAGCCATCACTGTCCCGGGTGTAAAACAACCGTCACTGGTCCACGATCAGCCATCACTGTCCCGGTGTAAAACAACCATCACTGGTCCACGATCAGCCATCACTGTCCCGGGTGTAAAACAACCGTCACTGGTCCACGATCAGCCATCACTGTCCCGGTGTAAAACAACCGTCACTGGTCCACGATCAGCTATCACTGTCCCGGTATAAAACAACCATCACTGGTCCACGATCAGCCATCACTGTCCCGGTGTAAAACAACCGTCACTGGTCCACGATCAGCCATCACTGTCCCGGTGTAAAACAACCGTCACTGGTCCACGATCAGCCATCACTGTCCCGGTGTAAAACAACCGTCACTGGTCCACGATCAGTCATCACTGTCCCGGGTGTAAATCAACCGTCACTGGTCCACGATCAGCCATCACTGTCTCGGTGTTAAACAGCCGTCACTGGTCCACGATCAGCCATCACTGTCCCGGTGTAAAACAACCGTCACTGGTCCACGATCAGCCATCACTGTCCCAAGTGTAAAACAACCGTCACTGGTCCACGATCAGCCATCACTGTCCCGGGTGTAAAACAACCGTCACTGGTCCACGATCAGCCATCACTGTCCCGGTGTAAAACAACCGTCACTGGTCCACGATCAGCCATCACTGTCCCGGGTGTAAAACAACCGTCACTGGTCCACGATCAGCCATCACTGTCCCGGTGTAAAACAACCGTCACTGGTCCACGATCAGCCATTACTGTCCCGATGTAAAAACAACCGCCACTGGTCCACGATTAGCCATCACTGTCCCGGGTGTAAAACAACCGTCACTGGTCCACGATCAGCCATCACTGTCCCGGTGTAAAACAACAGTCACTGGTCCACGATCAGCCATCACTGTCCCGGTGTAAAACAACCGTCACTGGTCCACGATCAGCCATCACTGTCCCGGGTGTAAAACAACCGTCACTGGTCCACGATCAGCCATCACTGTCCCGGTGTAAAACAACAATCACTGGTCCACGATCAGCCATCACTGTCCCGGGTGTAAAACAACCGTCACTGGTCCACGATCAGCCTTCACTGTCCCGGGTGTAAAACAACCGTCACTGGTCCACGATCAGCCTTCACTGTCCCGGGTGTAAAACAACCGTCACTGGTCCACGATCAGCCATCACTGTCCCGGTTTAAAACAACCGTCACTGGTCCACCATCAGCCATCACTATCCAGGGTGTAAAGCAACAATCACTGGTCCACGATCAGCCATCACTGTCCCGGGTGTAAAACAACAACCACTGGTCCACGATCAGCCATCACTGTCCCGGGTGTAAAGCAACAATCACTGGTCCACGATCAGCCATCACTGTCCCGGGTGTAAAACAACAACCACTGGTCCACGATCAGCCATCACTGTCCCGGGTGTAAAGCAACAATCACTGGTCCACGATCAGCCATCACTGTCCCAGGTGTAAAACAACAATCACTGGTCCACGATCAGCCATCACTGTCCCGGTGTAAAACAACCGTCACTGGTCCACGATCAGCCTTCACTGTCCCGGGTGTAAAACAACCGTCACTGGTCCACGATCAGCCTTCATTGTCCCGGGTGTAAAACAACCGTCACTGGTCCACGATCAGCCATCACTGTCCCGGGTGTAAAACAACAATCACTGGTCCACGATCAGCCCTCACTGTCCCGGGTGTAAAACAACCGTCACTGGTCCACGATCAGCCATCACTGTCCCGGGTGTAAAACAACCGTCACTGGTCCACGATCAGCCATCACTGTCCCGGGTGTAAAACAACCGTCACTGGTCCACGATCAGCCATCACTGTCCCGGTGTAAAACAACCGTCACTGGTCCACGATCAGCCTTCACTGTCCCGGGTGTAAAACAACCGTCACTGGTCCACGATCAGCCTTCATTGTCCCGGGTGTAAAACAACCGTCACTGGTCCACGATCAGCCATCACTGTCCCGGGTGTAAAACAACAATCACTGGTCCACGATCAGCCCTCACTGTCCCGGGTGTAAAACAACCGTCACTGGTCCACGATCAGCCATCACTGTCCCGGGTGTAAAACAACCGTCACTGGTCCACGATCAGCCTTCACTGTCCCGGGTGTAAAACAACCGTCACTGGTCCACGATCAGCCTTCACTGTCCCGGGTGTAAAACAACCGTCACTGGTCCACGATCAGCCTTCACTGTCCCGGGTGTAAAACAACCGTCACTGGTCCACGATCAGCCTTCACTGTCCCGGGTGTAAAACAACCGTCACTGGTCCACGATCAGCCATCAATGTCCCGGGTGTAAAACAACCGTCACTGGTCCACGATCAGCCATCACTGTCCCGGGTGTAAAACAACCGTCACTGGTCCACGATCAGCCATCACTGTCCCGGGTGTAAAACAACCGTCACTGGTCCACGATCAGCCATCACTGTCCCGGATGTAAAGCAACCATCACTGGTCCACAATCAGCCATTACTGTCCCGGGTGTAAATCCTAGTAAAGAATGTCAATGTTTGAATTAGCTTGGGATTAAGGCGTCGTCAAGCGCGATGTCGCCATCTAGCGGAAGCTTTATGTGAGTGCGTGCGTGCGTGCGTGCGCGTGCGTGGGTGTGTGTGTTTGCTTGTTAGCTCGCGTGCGTGTGTGCGTGCGTGCGTGCGTGCATTCGTATTTGCATGCGTGTACACACGTGACGTATATACATGCATACATATTATGTATACGTGAACTCTTTTTGCATGTTTAGTTATAATGTGGTCGCTAGATGTCAGCACATTCTTGCTAGTGCGAAGCAACATTTTCATTTGAAGAATCGTGATCGTTTTGTGGTCAGACAAAAAAACTCCCCGACAAAAGGTACTTTCATCTTATATCTGCATCTATATGTGCATCATCTATATGTGCATCTATATGTGCATCATCTATATGTGTATCATCTATGTGCATCATTAAACGGAGAAATTGTACACCTCCGATATGTAACAACAGTGCATACGGCAGAAAAATGCAATGTTTAGTGACTATTAGCCCACGTCGAATAAAAAAATGTATGAGCAGTGCCATCATCATACTACCGGTGTTGTTGTTTATGTACAACAATACGTCGTGGATATCCCGTGTACTATTTGTAACAACTGATAACAATACTAGATATTACTTTTCATTTAGGGGGCATTGTTGATGGGTGCATCCCCTGACGTATTTAAGGGGCATTGGGCTTAAATGTTTGATTTTTTTCTCGTATGTAACCTGTTGTGCTACGTCATGGTAAACTAATGGGTGACTAAGCTTGGCCACCCTTTGGCCACCCTTTGGCCTCCCCATTTGATCCTAGATCCTAGATAAGTCATTGTGTGCAACCACAAGAGATGATAATAATAAATAATCTTTGGCTTGCGACGATAATCATCGGCTAAATAAGTGAGGCTTGATGGCCGCCTAAATTATAAAATGCCAGTGATTAGTATTTAGACCTCCTCTGTAGGGAATGGTGAAATACAGACATTTTACTTGGGACATTATTGCTATGTTTTTGATAGACGCATTTTTTCGCATCAGACATGCGAAAATTATTTTAAATGATGGAATTCCTGGAAATAACGATTACGAATATAATATTAAAAAAATACATAGTCTAGTGGATTTTATCGTAAAATCATGTTATATGCTATAAACTATGTCTGTACTAGCATATTGACCGCTCAAATGTGTTTTAATGAACCACATATATAATAATTAATATAATTTGACCGTTATTTGATTAATTTGAATGTTTCGACCCGGATATCATGTTTACATTGCATACTATATTTTAAAATTGTGGTTCATTCAAACACTCTTTGGCGGTCAAAATATAGACAAACATCTGTAGTTTATACTATAAAACATGATTCGACAATAACAACGATGAGACTATGTATCTCTAAGGGACACACCGATACACTGTTTTGAGTGTCATACATATGTATATAGGTTTTAATGCAAATACCTGCATCAGTGACAAGAGTGAACACGCCGCCGCACAACGTTGGAAAAAATTAAATAGCATTATCTAACTGTATTCAGTATTCGGCAGTGACTAACAACAAACAATCCGTTAGGCGACCAGTGATTGACCACAGGTCACGCCCTACGCGACCAGTGATTGACCACAGGTCACGCCCTACACGCAGTCTTGAGCCGGCTGTGCTCCACACAATGCTACGACCGCGGGTAGCAACTCGTCATGTCATAAGTATAGTCGCCGACAGAGGTCGCCCGCTTCGGAGCTAAGTCTGTCGGGTAAACGTCATCGTGTTTCCGTTTCCGGATGAACGTAGATTCGTCGTGCACTCCGTCTTCGCCGCTAGGGCAATATCCGTCCTGGTACCCGTACTGCTGGTAGAGGGCAGCACTCGACTGCGCCGGAGTGCGCATGCTCTGTGCGCCATACGTACACGCGGGGGCAGCGCTCTCGGATCTCGACATGCCGTAGTAAGTCTGACTTAGATGATTCCTGGCGAAAAACAAAGTGCCGTTGTAAATATTGTTTATGCATTCCACGACGTTAGAACACAGAAGTTTCGACAGAAGGTTAAATTGTTTTCGGCATTAACGACAAAATAAGAATTGTGGCTGTATATTTGATTATCTGATTTAAAATAACTCATTATGGTAATGGGGATGTAAAGTTCTACTGAACATAAATGATACCTCTATTATTGTGATATATAGGCGGATAAATTAACTATTTATCATATTTTAGTTACTTATTTAGCATATTAATTGTTTTCTGCACAAACGCTTGTCGTCAAACACTGCCAAATGCAGTGCACTCATAAATATTTTGTCGAGTAAATGTTCTACTTAATAAAATTCTATGGAGTAAAGGATACCGATAGAAGCTTGCATACTATTAGGGTTCAGCCTACAATTACATTTCCCACTGGTGGCCATGTTAACGTTTTGCAAAATTATAAGAAAACGTGAGCATCAAAAATTCTAAAAGGTTTCACCAGCCGCTGTCATCATCCCACTGACATGCTGGTCGAGTTGTGTCAAAATTAGACATTTCTAACTCTTGTAATATGCCTGTATGTGCGATACCCCTCAATGTTTACCAATATTGGCATGAATTACGACGCACACGTGTCTAATCGCCCCAAAAAAAAAATCACAAATATCCTTCCGCCTAATAAAATCATCTAAAAATCCACCATTTCACTCTCAACAGCTCCCGCCAGCAAACCTGGTAACGTCCGTGCACAAATGCACTTATGTCAAATCGTATGAATTTTATAAAACGTCCTATATCCAAACTTACTGTGCCCTACACACCAGGAAGTCTAACTGAGGCATGATTCCATTAACTCAGTAGACCGTCATCTCAACTATTGAATGATTTCGATCTTACAATTGTATAAGTCTAAATAGTTGTAAACGAGCACTGCATATTCGAATTTAATGCATATAAAGTAGAACTAAAACGGCGTGTATTGCACGAGGAGCTAAATTTAATTTATTTTAATTTATTTTTAATTTAACTTAATTTTAATTTAATTTAATTTAATGCATATAAAGTAGAACTAAAACGGTGTGTATTGCACGAGGAGCTAAATTGGACTATTCGTGCGGTCTAAACTTGATTAAAGATTTACCCTTCAACATATCCGGCATTTCGCGCCTGCGTGTACCGCTGCGTGTCGCTCCAGTCGTTCGGAGTCACGTGGTCGTTCGTGTAACATCGACTCATGCCGCCAAACTGAAACAGGCGCCAATATATCGTATGTAACTGTTGAAACATTTACATTTCTTATTACTGCAGCAACAATGCTACAATCCCAACATTCAATGAATGTATTTCTGAGTGTACTGCTGCAATGATCGGAGGCGAGAATATTACACTAAAGTAGTGAAATAGGAATAAGTCTTGATTAACCAAGGATTAACCATTAATCTTTCAATATATTTTGACCGTTATCTGTTTATGGGAATCGGGTAATATAAAATAAAATATTCGAGAAATATTTAAATTAAACAAATAACTGTCAAATTATTTTCAAACATTAGTTCATTAAACCATATTTGGATGGTCAAAGTCTATACTAAACACCTGCGTACCAGTTATACGTTTTTACGAAAAAAAATTACACTTTGTACAGTATAAATACATACAGCAACTGCATAGGTAATGACATGGAACTGTCCAGTTTTAACAGTTTGTAGTACGAAGTTATTTTCAACAGACTTTACCTGCATGTTGTTGGGCGTGGTGTATGTGGCGCCATAGCCGGCAGCCACATCGTTCGTCGCCAGAGCCACGTGCGCGCCCAGGGTGTTCATATTGGACAGGTAACCGCCATACTGGTACCCGGGATCACTGTCAACACAGCACCGTCAGTCAGCGTCAGTCCACATACATACACGCATGCACACACACGAGCATACGAACATATGCACATACATGCGCACGCACACACGCACGCACGCACGCACGCACGCACGCACGCACGCACGCATGCATGCACACATGCACACATACAGACAAAAGTACATACGTATATACGTACATACTACGTACATACATGCATACACGTATGTACTTACTCACGGACACGCTGGCACACACGCATTAATTCGTGGCATAAATTAATTCGCCAATTTAAATAGGGGATAATGCGTGCTCGTGCGTGCGCGCGTGCGTGCGTGCGTGCGTGCGTGCGTGCGTGCGTGCGTGCGTGCGTGCGTGCGTGCGTGCGTGCGTGCGTGCGTGCGTGCGTGCGTGCGTGCGTGCGTGCGTGCGTGCGTGCGTGCGTGCGTGCGTGCGTGCGTGCGTGCGTGCATACGTGCTGTTTGACATTACCATTATTCTCACTCAACAATATGCATGACAGTGCAAGAGGGAAACGAGAATCAAGTTCGCAGTTACTACTTGTATAGTTCGTGAGGTGAGCGCACCTTGCGGCGGCGGCGGCAGGATCAGCGTTGTTCATCTGTGTCGCCAAGTTGTTGTTGTCGCCTGAAGACAGTGACGTCATACTCGTGTCCAGTCGTGCGTCGTAAGACTGCGAGGGGGAGCCACTGCTTTGAGCTGCTGACCCGGGGTGGGGTGAGTGGCAATATCCCGCTGAGAAAAAAGGAATGCGCTGTGTGTAGTGGACGAGTATACGTGTCTGACGCTAAAGAACTGCTAAAGAACATACATTGTGTAGTGGACGAATATATGTGTCTGACGCTAAAGAACTGCTAAAGAACATACATTGTGTAGTGGACGAGTATACGTGTCTGACGCTAAAGAACTGCTAAAGAACATACATTGTGTAGTGGACGAATATACGTGTCTGACGCTAAAGAACTGCTAAAGAACATACATTGTGTAGTGGACGAGTATACGTGTCTGACGCTAAAGAACTGCTAAAGAACATACATTGTGTAGTGGACGAGTATACGTGTCTGACGCTAAAGAACTACCAAAGAACATACATTGCGTAGTGGACGAGTATACGTGTCTGACACTAAATAACTGCCAAAGAACATACATTGCGTAGTGGACCAGTATACGGGTCTGACCCTAAAGAATTGTTAAAGAACATACACTGTGTTGTTGCATTAATAAAATAGGTTAATTTTGTTTGGAGAACACAATATACATAGGTCGCAGTTTTTTTATACACAATATTTAACGGAATTCTACGATTGATATATTATTGATTATTAATCGCGTGATCTAAACGTTCTAGAATGAACATCATGGTTGTTGTATTATATTGTATTGTATAGTATTGTATTCTGTTTTATTATATTCTATTCTATTCTATATGACATGACATTATTTCAACTACCGTAATGACAGAAATAAAATAATAGTGTAAATAAAATAAGATTTGCCATATTCAGGAGCACACGACATTAAATGTTATACTCTGGCAATGTATGTCCTGATCGTTTATGTTAGTACGTGTCGGAGCGTGTACCTCGGGGGGTCGACGTGCTCCACTCCCGCGAGTCCGTGATGACCGACTGGCGACGGTCGGGCGTCGAAGACATGGCGACACCTAGCGGACTCGTATACGAACATTGCGGATTGTTGAAGGTGGAGCTGGTGAACCGTGGGTCCGGCAGGATTACTTCGTCCTCCTGGTCACCTGGAAACAACATGTCGACCGTGTTTCTTTTATATAATAATGTGCGTGTGTTCTCTACTCTACCAGTCCTGGGCTGAGGTCCAGGCAGATAGTTTTAGTTTTGAGTGTAGGGGATGCGCACGGATGAAGGAACTAGAGGTGGAGTTGGAAGAGCTGAGGCTGCTCGTTGTGGCAATGGTGGGAAGGGAACAGGGGAGTTGTGCCAGTAGTTCCGGTGGGGGAACTGTAGACGATAAAGTGTCGAAAGACACAAGAGATGCTAGGGAGAGCTCACCTCAGCCTGGGAGGAAGCTGAGAGGAGGGAAGGTGACAGGTCATAGGGAGACAGGACGTAAGGAGACGGGAAGGAAAGGAACGGAAGGGAAGACAACCAGAGTGAAGGAGATGGGAGTAGGGGAGACAGGAGGGAAGGAGAAGGGAGTGGGGGAGACGGGAGGGAAGACAACCGGAGTGAAGGAGAGGGGAGTAGCGGCGACAGGAGGGAAGGAGAAGGGAGTGGGGGAGACGGGAGGGAAAACAACCGGAGGGAAGGAGAGGGGAGTAGGGGAGACAGGAGGGAAGGAGAAGGGAGTGGGGGAGACGGAAGGGAAAACAACCGGAGTGAAGGAGAGGGGAGTGGGAGAGACAAGAGCAAAGGAGTGGGAAGTGGGGGAGACAGGAGGGAAGGGGTCAGGACAGAATGTGATGGAGGGGATCGAAAGGAAGAGTTATTCTGCAGCAGTGATAGAGGGGGTGAGGAAGAGAGCGAGGGTGTTTGTGGGGGATTCGATAGTTAGGAAGACCGACAGAGTCTTAAACAAGGGAGATGATGTGGTGGTCTGCTTGCCTGGAGCCAAAATAGAGGCGATAACTGAGAGGGTAAAAAACATCGTAGGCTCGGGTAAGGGTGGATCTGTTTTAGTACACGTAGGGACAAATAACGTAGAGAGGGAGGGTACAACTGCCATAGTTAGGAAATATAGGCAGTTGGTCAGAACACTAAAACAGACGCGGGTTGAGCAGGTAATACTGTCAGGGATTTTACCTGTAATGGGCAGGAGGGGTCACAAATATCGAAATTGTCGGGGGATGGCAATTAACATGTTAGTCCAGAGGCTGTGTAGGGAAGAGGAAGTTGGATTTGTGGATTTATGGGGAAGTTTTGTTGGGAGGGCAGATATGTACATGAAGGATGGGCTTCATTTAAGTGGAAAGGGGGCGGCAGTATTCGCGGACAAACTTTCAGCAGCAGTAGATAGCGACTTGGGTACAATGACAAATGTTTTTGGAAGTAAACATTCTTTAAACTAGAAGTGCAGGGGGGTTACCTAGAGGTGTCTCAAGCAGAACAAGAGGCCACTAGCACAGATAAACCAATATCAAATCATCCGAAAAACATCTCTGAAAAAGGTTATATATGCGTATGTTTAAATGCAAGGAGCATAGTAAATAAGAAAAACGAATTAAACATTATGGTAGAAGATATTGACCCTCACATAATTGGTATAACTGAATCATGGGCCAACATAGATATTACAGATGCTGAATTAGGACTGACAGGATACGTAATGTTTAGGAAAGATCGAATAGGAAGAAGGGGCGGGGGAGTTATTTTATATGTTAAAGAATCTATTCAGGCTTATGAAATAAAACTAGAAAGGGAAGCAGATTGCGATGAAGCTGTTTGGTGCAAAATTGTTTCAGGAAATTCAAAATTAACTATTGGATTAGTTTACCGAAGTCCAAACATAAACGAAGAGGACAACACAAAAATAAAAAACGCTATAAAGGAAGTTAGTAAAGGGGAATGTATCATAATGGGAGATTTTAACCATGGACACATACAATGGAATTCTCTAGAGAGCACAGGGATTGAGGATCAACAATTTCTATGTTTAATCCAGGATAGCTTTCTTACTCAGCACGTACTAGAACCAACCAGGGGAGAAAATGTATTAGATATAGTTTTGTCATCACAAAAAGAATTAGTGGACAATGTAAAAATATTTGAACCATTGGGTAATAGTGACCATAATCAAATACATTTTGACATCAATGTAAAATCAGAAAGTAAAAATAAGAAAACGTACAAGAGAAACTTCCACAAAGGTAACTACAAAGATATGAGAAAATACTTAGCACAGCTAGATTGGAATAACATGCTGATGAATAAGACCGCAATTGAATGCTGGAACATTCTTAAATATGAAATTGAGAGTATCATCGATAAATTTGTTCCCTTCCGAAAACAAGGAAAACGGTGTAGAAAGAAACATTTGTCAAAAGAGGCTATTAGAAAAATAATGCTAAAACAAACTATGTGGAGGGTTTATAGGCGTACCAGAAAGGAAGAAGACTATGCAAAATACAAAGAGGCACTTAATGCAGCTACAACTGAAATCAGACAATCTAAAAGAAGCTATGAGCAAAAACTGGCATGTAACATAAAAAATGACAGCAAGAGTTTTTATGCATATGTCAGGAGTAAACAAAACGTACAAGACAAGGTTGGACCTCTAGAAGACAGTGCTGGAAATATAATATCACAGGGGTTTTTAATGGCGGAAGACCTAAATGGTTACTTCAGTTCAGTGTTTACCAAGGAAGATATTAGTTCATTACCAGTTGCTGATGCTAAATTTCAGGGGGCTAAATCTGAATATTTAGGACCGTTAGTTGTAACTCCAGAATTGGTAGCTAAGAAAATAAGGGCAATGAAGGATAACAAATCACCGGGAGTGGATGGGATTCCTCCAAAATTACTAATGGAAACAGTAGATCAAATCAGTATACCACTTGCAAGAGTATTCAACTTGTCATTAAAAGAGGGAGTTGTTCCGTTTGAATGGAAAGAAGCAAACATCATACCATTATTTAAAAAGGGTTCGAGAAATAAGTCAGAGAATTACAGACCAGTGAGTTTAACGTCAGTGATTTGTAAATTATTAGAAAGGTTAATTAAAGACCATATGGTGGACTTCCTCGTTAAGCATAAATTATTAAATTCATCTCAACATGGATTCCTTAAAGCAAGGTCATGCTTAACAAATATGTTATGTTTTTTGGAAGAAATCACTAAGTGGATAGACGTGGGATCGCCAGTAGATATTATCTACTTAGATTTTCAGAAAGCTTTTGACAAAGTGCCACATCAAAGATTGCTACTTAAATTAAAAGCCCATGGTATCGGGGATAGCATAACTGACTGGATAGAACAATGGCTGACTGACAGAAGACAACGAGTTGTAGTAGATGGAGAAGTTTCAAATTGGAAATCGGTTTTGAGTGGGGTACCTCAAGGGTCAGTACTAGGACCTATATTATTCTTAATTTATATCAATGACTTGGACGACAGTATAACAAGTAACGTACTGAAATTTGCGGATGACACAAAACTGTTTAGAAAGGTTAATACTGATGGTGATAAACAACATTTACAAAACGATCTAGACAGATTAGTGAAATGGTCTGAGAAATGGCAGATGCTGTTCAATTTTGGGAAATGTAAATGCCTACATACAGGACATGGGAACTTGAATGTAAACTATAAAATGGGAGATACTGTTCTGGGTACTACTGTAAAAGAAAAGGACTTAGGAGTTACAATAAGCGCTGATATGAAAGTTTCAGAGCAGTGTGGTATTGCAGCTTCAAAGGGTAATCAAATTCTTGGATTGATTAGAAGAAACATAACATACAAGGGAAAAAAGTTAATTATACCTCTTTATAAAGCAATAGTTAGACCTCATTTAGAATACTGTATACAAGCATGGAGACCATATCGTAAGAAGGATATAGATACGCTTGAACGCATACAAAGGAGAGCAACTAAAATGATTCCAGAACTTAGAGACCTTAGTTATGAAGAACGCCTGAAAGAATGTGGTTTAACAACTCTAGAGACAAGGAGGTTAAGAGGAGATCAGATTGAAGTTTTTAAGATATTGAATGGGTATGAAATTATTGATAGAAATATGTTTTTCTCACTCAAGAAGGATAGCAGAACTAGAGGACATGAGGTAAAATTAGTAAAGGATCAATGTAGATTGGACATCAGGAAGCACTCGTTCTCACAGAGGACAATAAATGAATGGAACAAATTGTCTACAGATTGTGTAACTGCTAGCAGCGTGAATATGTTTAAAAACAAGGTTGACACATATATCAGGAGGGCGGGTTATAAGTAGATGAACATTGTTGGACTCTCGATAAGCCAATGGCTTCCTTGTCCACTTGCCATCTGGGCCTTTGGCTTGGATGGCAAATAAAATTAAAAAAAAATAAAAGATGGTATTAACTTCTCTAGAACGTGATGTCGCGGTTTGTTATACATATTCTCATTATACAAACGCGTTGACTAAAAACAAACCGACTTTATTAGGAGCACATTTTACTACACACCAAGCATTCTCATTGGCCAAGCCGTGCCGGCATGCATGTAATTAAAATGGCGACTTCAATGGTAAATAATAAGATAGTGTCGCCATCTAGCGATTAACTGTTAAGTATAAGCGTTCTCGTCACACGTGATACAACATATCAGTCCGTGTTAATTAAAGCGTGCCTAGCAAATATTGGCTTTTGGTGTTATTGAAATTGCCGCGTCTGAACAGGGACGAACATTCTAACGAGGTGACACGTACTTTACCTACTGTCATCGTACACACATGCGCATCTACGTAAACCCTGCTCTTTGATGTTTGATAAATAGGCGGAAAGGCCTTCACTCATACCCAGTGATGTTTCGCCTTTGATGGAGCGAAGCAAGTCGCTGGCTCGCTCTTCGCTGTACAGATTCTCCACCAGATACATGACGTAGTCGTCAAACATGAGATGCAGCAGATGAAACGATCCTAGGGAAATATTCACGCAATATTAACACGATCGTCACAACATCATTTACGATCCTTTAGCGACTTAGTTGTGAGTTTTTTTTTAGAAATGTGAAAGAAATATTGTAAATACGATTAAATAGAAACTGCAATAGAAAGTAGAGTGTCGTATGGTTGAATTTTTGGCAAACGTTTTCCAACCACGATAAAATCCGCGACACAATATTATGTTAAATATTATTCAGTTCAAGCAACGGTTCGTTAAAGCACGATTGCACATGTATCAACTGGCGTAATCGCTGGAACAACATCATTTTTACAGGCCGACATTTTGATTGTCCGCTCTCGTTCGCGGTCAACGGATGCGCGATAAAATGCGAAATAACTTGAAACCGGAAAAATAGCGTTTGCCAAAACGGCCTCGATTGCAACATATCGATTGATATTACCGTAAAAAATGTTTTAATTACAGTAAAGTCAAAAAGGCGGGAAAGCGGAACAGAGGGGAACGGGATTTCCCGACCGAAAACGGTAATGTTGACACATGTACTATCGGTATTTATCAATTTGAACAGCCAAACAACATTCGACAGCGATAGTTGTTTGTAGTGGAGATTACCGAAGCTGACTGCGCTATGCAGAGTCATGTCCCGAATAATGCGCGTTCCGAAGCATGACCAGGTGAGTAGGAACTGCCGCGCCGTTCGACGGAGAGTCCCCGGTCTTTTGAGTGATGCCTGAAAGTTAACACCGCATTCCTTTAGCTTGGGCACTGAAACGGCCACTGTGACGACTTATTTCGTTATCAGAACTAGCAAAAATGCCCATGACAGTCACGATAGCAATGTTTACCAAATGCCCCTGGCCAATATGCCATCAATACGCTCGATATTGTTTAAGGGAACGTCAAACGTATTAACAGAAACAACCGCGTCACGCACGTGATACAATACTTGTTGCATGTTGAAAATGTCGAGTGAATTTAGACCCATGGATACCTGTGTTGGTTGTAGAATAGTAGAATATTTTTAAATTCTGTAATGGCCCTCGGTCTGCGACCTCGGGTACGTGCTTTCTACTAAATTTGTATTGTGTATTGAGCCTCGGTCTGCGTCCTCGGGCCAATACGTGGGTGCGTGCTTTCTACTATAATTAATATAAACCGCCCAGATGGCGCTACATACTCTCAAACGGTTTACGTACCGAAGTATTCGCCGCACGCGCGCGTGGTTTCTGCGATTGTTGGAAGTTAACGTTTTACGTAGCGAACATTTGATTTACCAAGAACCCTTGATATGCAGGGTATTTCGAAAAAATAATTCGTGGGGTCGTAGAATAATCCCTGAAAGTTTGACGCCCGAGGTGCAAGCCGTCTAGGAGGAAAACGTGAACAAACATACAAACATACGCTAGCTCGATTATAGTTAGATGATTGTACTACAACGTGCATAAAGTGTGCATAAAATTGTATAAAATAAATCAACTGTGCATTTACATACACAACTAGAAACACAAAAGAAGTACTGAAAAACATTGTCCGTGTTCAAATACATTACACAACCGGTGCTGTAACATGTATTTATTGCATTGTCCGAGTTCAAATACAGTACACAACCGGTACTGTAACGTGTATTTATTGCATTAACCGTGCTCGCTAAAGTAATAGTATTAATACTAATTAATGCAGTATATATTCCACATTACATGTGTTCCAAAGTCTTACCTGTACGACACACCTGTCGACCAGCGTGTGGAGCCAGTCGATAAACGCTTCGATAGACGCCCGCTCTTCCAGCAGCGACTCGAACTCTTCATACACTGAAACACACCATACGACTGAATACGACTGAATACACTGAAACACACCATACGACTTAATACACTGAAACACACCATACGACTGAATACACTGAAACACACCATACGACTGAATACACTGAAACACACCATACGACTGAATACACTGAAACACACCATACGACTGAATACACTGAAACACGCCATACGACTGAATACACTGAAACACGCCATACGACTGAATACACTGAAACACACCATACGACTGAATACACTGAAACACACCATACGACTGAATACACTGAAACACACCATACGACTGAATACACTGAAACACGCCATACGACTGAATACACTGAAACACACCATACGACTGAATACACTGAAACACGCCATACGACTGAATACACTGAAACACGCCATACGACTGAATACACTGAAACACGCCATACGACTGAATACACTGAAACACGCCATACGACTGAATGCACTGAAACACGCCATACGACTGAATACGACTGAATACACTGAAACACGCCATACTATCGAATACACGCTGCTTCAGATAACCCAACTTCAGTCAAAGAAGTATTAATAAAACACATATTGTACGTGTTGACCATTCAGTGTATGTATGTGTTGACCATTCAATATGTATGTGTTGACCATTCAATATGTATGTGTTGACCATTCAATATGTATGTGTTGACCATTCAAGATGTACGTGTTGACCATTCAATATGTATGTGTTGACCATTCAAGATGTATGTGTAGACCATTCAATATATATGTGTTGACCATTCAAGAAGTATGTGTTGACCATTCAATATGTATGTGTTGACCATTCAAGATGTATGTGTTGACCATTCAATATGTATGTGTTGACCATTCAAGATGTATGTGTTGACCATTCAATATGTATGTGTTGACCATTCAAGATGTATGTGTTGACCATTCAATATGTATGTGTTGACCATTCAATATGTATGTGTTGACCATTCAAGATGTATGTGTTGACCATTCAAGATATATGTGTTGACCATTCAAGATGTATGTGTTGACCATTCAAGATGTATGTATTGACCATTCAATATGTATGTGTAGACCATTCAAGATGTACGATTTGACCATTCAATATATATATGTTGATCATTCAAGATGGGTTCGATGTAAATAACAGTTATAAAAAAGTTATTATTATTAGTAGTATTATTACCGGCATCATCATCATCAACATCATCACCATCAACATCATCAGTGTTAATAATATTAGTGTCGTTGTCGTTGTTAATATCGTCATCGTCGTCATCGTCATTAGTATTACAGCTGGATAAATATTAGCATTATTATTATTGTCATCATAGTCGTCATTAGCATCATCAGTGTCGTCGTCGTTGTTGTCGTCGTCAGCACAGTCATCGCCACCATCGCCGTCATCATCATCATTACCGTCATCACTGTCATCACCGTCATCACCGTCATCACAGTCATGTCCTACTGTGTACGTACGTACGGTGTGTGTGTGTGTGTGTGTGTTTGTGTGTGTGTGTGTGTGTGTGTGTGTGTGTGTGTGTGTGTGTGTGTGTGTGTGTGTGTGTGTGTGTGTGTGTGTGTGTGTGTGTGTGTCACGGTGTACGTAAGGTGTGTGTCCTACTGTGTACGTAGTACGTGTGTCCTACTGCGTACGTCGGGGGTGTGTCATACTCTGTAAGTAGGGTGTGTGTCCTACTGTGTACGTGGGGTGTGTGTCCTATTGTGTATGTAGGGTGTGTGTCCTACTGTGTACGTAGGACGTGTGCTTTACTGTGTACGTAGGGTGTGTGTCATACTGGGTACGTAGGGTGTGTGTGTCATATTGTGTACGTACATTGTGTACTGTGTACGTAGGGTGTGTACTGTGTACGTAGTGTGTGTATTGTGTACGTAGGGTGTATAATGTGTACGTAGGGTGTATTGTGTACGTAGGGTGTGTACTGTGTACGTAGGGCGTGTACTATGTACGTAGGGTGTGAACTGTGTATGTAATATGTGTACTGTGTACGTAGGGTGTATATTGTGTACTTATGGCGTGTACTGTGTACGTAGGGTGTGTACTGTGTACGTAGGGCGTGTACTGTGTACGTAGGGTGTGTACTGTGTACGTAGGGTGTGTACTGTGTATGTAGGGTGTGTACTGTGTACGTAGGGTGTGTATTGTGTACTTATGGCGTGTACTGTGTACGTAGGGTGTGTACTATGTACGTAGGGTGTGTACTGTGTACTTAGGGTGTGTACTGTGTAGGTAATGTGTGTACTGTGTACGTAGGGTGTGTACTATGTACGTAGGGTGTGTACTGTGTACTTAGGGTGTGTACTATGTAGGTAATGTGTGTACTGTGTACGTAGGGTGTGTAATATGTACGTAGGGTGTGTACTGTGTACGTAGGGTGTGTACTGTGTGCGTAAGGTGTGTGCTGTGTACGTAAGGTGTGTACTGTGTACGTAGTGCGTGTACTGTGTACGTACACGTGATGACGACGTGGTACTCCCTCTCCGTGTACATGTCCATCGTGTAGAGCGTCTGTTTACAGATGCTGTGGATGTCGACACGACTCCAGTCACTCAACATCTGTGTCGTGATGTCGTTGCTGTAGACAACACCCCTCGATGCCTGACACAGATGGTTCAGAGACGTCTGCCGCTTCAGCATCTGCGCGAACCTGCGAGCGACTGCAGCCAGGAAACAACGGGTATGGAATAGTCACGATAACCATAACCAATCAGTATTATTTCACCAATATCCACGTCGCCTTAACTGTGCCGTGGACGCTTCTGTCCAGTAGACAACTGACCCTATCTCGAGTCTGTCCTGGCCGAGTTAGATACACAGCAGTACTTTTTAAAGCAATTCAAATACTTGCAATGCAATATTGCACATATGTTTGTAATACATTTCTGCTCTATAATATCGATACTTAATTTAGTTTGTTCTTATGTTAGGTATTACAGAAATGGTTACTTGCTAGGATATGACGAACACGTTTATGGTAGTATTAATTATTAGTGGGGGAAATGTTGTCTAGCTATTAATAAAACATAAACCAGCTGTACCAGTATTCTGCAACACCCTTTAAAGTATTGCAAATGTAATGTACTCGCAATACTCATTGGAAATCTTAAAACGTATTTGAAATTACTACTTTACAATACTCATAGTGTTTTATCCGAAATAAGCATATTTCCAACTCATTTCCCTTATATGCTATGCTATTTTTGTGGGCGACATTTCCATATATATATCCAACATTTGTAATGAAAATTAATTATGGGTTTGTATTCACACGAGACTCACTAACAACTCGTAATCACTTCCGGCTACTTGGACTTGGTGCAGCGACTTGAATTTGGTGTAGATCATTTACAGAAAAACGCGGTATATCAAATAGAATAAGTATTACTATTGAATATATATTATACACAAACGTATTGTAGACATATATTAGGAAACAGGTTTTGTTAATTATTAGTCAGAGGGAGTATTTTAGAGTAAGTTAGTTTCGGATTCTGTCAGGGAATTCAGCGAGCGATAATAGGGTTGTTTACTATTCGAAAATTGAGATAGCATAGTGAATAGTTTACATTGGCTAATATATATATAAGATAAAGTGATCTATTTACTTAAATTACATACATAAGGTAATATCTGACATAGTGGTAGTAAACATTTTCGGTAAAAAGGAATTAACAGCAGGATTTTAGCGTAAATTAATACACACTGAATTCGTTGTTTTGTTACACAGTGTTCTCCGTATTCGCTAGGTGGCAGGTCTTTTTTTCTCATGCGAGGTTAATAGAAGACACAGTTAGCAAGTATAATTTTTATTATACTAAAGTGTTCTTTTGATCACAAAAACAGCCTTATTCAAGGCTAACGTTGCAAACTAATTAAAACTAAATTGTATGATGGCGCCGTGCAAACGGCAGTTAAAGGCCACAAGTCACTTAATTTGTGGCAGTTGCAGTAACTGGGTGGACTTAGTCAAGTCTGGGTGCGAGAAGTCCTGGGCTGAGGTCCAGGCACATAGTTTTAGTTTTGAGTGTAGGGGATGTACGAAGATGAAGGAACTAGAGGTGGAATTGGAAGAGCTGAGGCTGCTCGTTGTGGCAATGGTGGGAAGGGAACAGGGGGGTTGTGCCAGTAGTTCCGGTGGGGGAACAGTAGATGATAAAGTGGGGAAAGACACAAGAGATGCTAGGGAGAGCTCACCGCAGCCTGGGAGGAAGCTGAGAGGAGGGAAGGTGACAGGTCGTAGGGAGACAGGACGTAAGGAGACGGGAAGGAAAGGAACGGGAGGGAAGACAACTGGAGCGAAGGAGAGGGGAGTAGGGGAGACAGGAGGGAAGGAGAAGGGAGTGGGGGAGACAGGAGGGAAGGAGAAGGGAGTGGGGGAGACGGGAGGGAAAACAACCGGAGTGAAGGAGAGGGAAGTGGGAGAGACAAGAGCAAAGGAGTGGGAAGTGGGGGAGACAGGAGGGAAGGGTCAGGCCAGAATGTGATGGAGGGGATCGAACGGAAGAGTTATTCTGCAGCAGTGATAGAGGGGGTGAGGAAGAGAGCGAGGGTGTTTGTGGGGGATTCGATAGTTAGGAAGACCGACAGAGTCTTAAACAAGGGAGATGATGTGGTGGTCTGCTTGCCTGGAGCCAAAATAGAGGCGATAACTGAGAGGGTAAAAAACATCGTAGGCTCGGGTAAGGGTGGATCTGTTTTAGTACACGTAGGGACAAATAACGTAGAGAGGGAGGGTACAACTGCCATAGTTAGGAAATATAGGCAGTTGGTCAGAACACTAAAACAGACGCGGGTTGAGCAGGTAATACTGTCAGGGATTTTACCTGTAATGGGCAGGAGGGGTCACAAATATCGAAATTGTCGGGGGATGGCAATTAACATGTTAGTCCAGAAGTTATGTAGGGAAGAGGAAGTTGGATTTGTGGATTTATGGGGAAGTTTTGTTGGGAGGGCTTATATGTACATGAAGGATGGGCTTCATTTAAGTGGAAAGGGGGCGGCAGTATTCGCGGACAAACTTTCAGCAGCAGTAGATAGTGACTTGGGTACAATGACAAATATTTTTGGAAGTAAACATTCTTTAAACTAGAAGTGCAGGGGGGTTACCTAGAGGTGTCTCAAGCAGAACAAGAGGCCACTAGCACAGATAAACCAATATCAAATCATCCGAAAAACATCTCTGAAAAAGGTTATAGATGCGTATGTTTAAATGCAAGGAGCATAGTAAATAAGAAAAACGAATTAAACATTATTGTAGAAGATATTGACCCTCACATAATTGGTATAACTGAATCATGGGCCAACATAGATATAACAGATGCTGAATTAGGATTGACAGGATATGTAATGTTTAGGAAAGATCGAATAGGAAGAAGGGGCGGGGGAGTTATTTTATATGTTAAAGAATCTATTCAGGCTTATGAAATAAAACTAGAAAGGGAAGCAGATTGCGATGAAGCTGTTTGGTGCAACATTGTTTCAGGAAATTCAAAATTAACTATTGGATTAGTTTACCGAAGTCCAAACATAAACGAAGAGGACAACACAAAAATAAAAACGCTATAAAGGAAGTTAGTAAAGGGGAATGTATCATAATGGGAGATTTTAACCATGGACCAACAATTTCTATTTTTAATCCAGGATAGCTTTCTTACTCAGCACGTACTAGAACCAACCAGGGGAGAAAATGTATTAGATATAGTTTTGTCATCACAAAAAGAATTAGTGGACAATGTAAACATATTTGAACCATTGGGTAATAGTGACCATAATCAAATACATTTTGACATCAATGTAAAATCAGAAAGTAAAAATAAGAAAACGTACAAGAGAAACTTCCACAGAGGTAACTACAAAGATATGAGAAAATACTTAGCAAAGCTAGATTGGAATAACATGCTGATGAATAAGACCGCAATTGAGTATCATCGATAAATTTGTTCCATTCCAAAAACAAGGAAAACGGTGTAGAAAGAAACACTTGTCAAAAGAGGCTATTAGAAAAATAATGCTAAAACAAACTATGTGGAGGGTTTATAGGCGTACCAGAAAGGACGAAGACTACGCAAAATACAAAGAGGCACTTAATGCAGCTACAACTGAAATCAGACAATCTAAAAGAAGCTATGAGCAAAAACTAGCATGTAACATAAAAAATGACAGCAAGAGTTTTTATGCATATGTCAGGAGTAAACAAAACGTACAAGACAAGGTTGGACCTCTAGAAGACAGTACTGGAAATATAATATCACAGGGGTTTTTAATGGCGGAAGACCTAAATGGTTACTTCAGTTCAGTGTTTACCAAAGAAGATATTAGTTCATTACCAGTTGCTGATGCTAAATTTCAGGGGGCTAAATCTGACTATTTAGGTCCGTTAGTTGTAACTCCAGAATTGGTAGCTAAGAAAATAAAGGCAATGAAAGATAACAAATCACCGGGAGTGGATGGGATTCCTCCAAAATTACTAATGGAAACAGTAGAACAAATCAGTATACCACTTGCAAGAGTATTCAACTTGTCATTAAAAGAGGGAGTTGTTCCGTTTGAATGGAAAGAAGCAAACATCATACCATTATTTAAAAAGGGTTCGATAAATAAGTCAGAGAATTACAGACCAGTGAGTTTAACGTCAGTGATTTGTAAATTATTAGAAAGGTTAATTAAAGACCATATGGTGGAATTCCTCGTTAAGCATAAATTATTAAATTCATCTCAACATGGATTCCTTAAAGCGAGGTCATGCTTAACAAATATGTTATGTTTTCTGGAAGAAATCACCAAGTGGATAGACGTGGGATCGCCAGTAGATATTATCTACTTAGATTTTCAGAAAGCTTTTGACAAAGTGCCACATCAAAGATTACTACTTAAATTAAAAGCCCATGGTATCGGGGATAGCATAACTGACTGGATAGAACAATGGCTGACTGACAGAAGACAACGAGTTGTAGTAGATGGAGAAGTTTCAAATTGGAAATCGGTTTTGAGTGGGGTACCTCAAGGATCAGTATTAGGACCTATATTATTCTTAATTTATATCAATGACTTGGACGACAGTATAACAAGTAACGTACTGAAATTTGCGGATGACACAAAACTGTTTAGAAAGGTTAATACTGATGGTGATAAACAACATTTACAAAACGATCTAGACAGATTAGTGAAATGGTCTGAGAAATGGCAGATGATGTTCAATTTTGGGAAATGTAAATGCCTACATACAGGACATAGGAACTTGAATGTAAACTATAAAAGGGGAGATACTGTTCTGGGTACTACTGTAAAAGAAAAGGACTTAGGAGTTACAATAAGCGCTGATATGAAAGTTTCAGAGCAGTGTGGTATTGCAGCTTCAAAGGGTAATCAAATTCTTGGATTGATTAGAAGAAACATAACATACAAGGGAAAAAAGTTAATTATACCTCTTTATAAAGCAATAGTTAGACCTCATTTAGAATACTGTATACAAGCATGGAGACCATATCGTAAGAAGGATATAGATACGCTTGAACGCATACAAAGGAGAGCAACTAAAATGATTCCAGAACTGAGAGACCTTAGTTATGAAGAACGCCTGAAAGAATGTGGTTTAACAACTCTAGAGACAAGGAGGTTAAGAGGAGATCAGATTGAAGTTTTTAAGATATTGAATGGGTATGAAAATATTGATAGAAATATGTTTTTCTCACTCAAGAAGGATAGCAGAACTAGAGGACATGAGGTAAAATTAGTAAAGGATCAATGTAGATTGGACATCAGGAAGCACTCGTTCTCACAGAGGACAATAAATGAATGGAACAAATTGTCTACAGATTGTGTAACTGCTAGCAGCGTGAATATGTTTAAAAACAAGGTTGACACATATCTCAGGAGGGCGGGCTATAAGTAGATGAACATTGTTGGACTCTCGATAAGCCAATGGCTTCCTTGTCCACTTGCCATCTGGGCCTTTGGCTTGGATGGCAAATCTTCTTAAATCTTGTTAAATCTTGTAATGACTGCGAGATACAATGGTCACACAACGGTCAACGTGAAGTGTTATGGACACTGAACAGTACTGGCGAAACGTTGACAACAAGCGGCTTCCTGGGGGACGATGGAACGTTGAAGTGGCATTTGATGCTAGTGAATGAACTGACGAGCAACGTACGGTCGAACTTGACGTCTCGCAGCGGTTCAGGAACGCCGTGCAACGCAACTCGCAGCCAGTCCACCAGGAGGCGCGCGAAGTTGTCGATCACCTGGGTGAGACTGCAAGGAGATATACACACGAACTATATTAGACGGACAGCCATATGTTTTGTCTGTTTGATCAACAATGAGTACGTTGATCTAATGCCATACTGCATTTAATATTGAATTATAAATGAGAGTGTCACATTGTATCAATTTATGAGAACAATAGTAAAATAAATAGTAAAATAACACAATGTTGACAGTTGATGACAAAAGTCGTTTAGTGGTGTCCACGTTATATTTATGATGTTGCAACATATGGGTGAATTCTTAGCTGGTTTTGTTCTACGACTTAGAGCCATATAAGAAAAGCTAGAGTAGACTCGCCCGAGGCAGGCGCGGAAGTGTACTGACTTTCACTGCATATTTAGTGAACATCGCCTCCGAAACGATGGTGGTTTTTCATATATTCATTAAGTCACACAATTCCACTGCCACAGACCTTACTATCATCAATGTTTCAAACCTTTCACTTTACAACTGAACTTTGACAGAATAACTGAACTAGTCAAACGTACCTTCAGCATGTTGAGGCTAGACAGAATTTTGGAAGAAGATGAACAACGTCGACGTTACTACAGTCGACGGGACTACACTCGACGGGACTACGGTCGACGGGACTACGGTCGACGGGACTACGGTCGACGGTACTACAGTCGACGGTACTACAGTCGACGGGCCTACCGTCAACGGTACTACAGTCGACGGGACTACGGTCGACGGGACTACACTCGACGGTACTACGGTCGACGGTACTACAGTCGACGGTAGTACAGTCGACGGGACTACACTCGACGGTACTACAGTCGACGGGACTACGGTCGACGGTACTACAGTCGACAGTACTACAGTCGACGGGCCTACCGTCAACGGTACTACAGTCGACGGTACTACAGTCGACGGGCCTACCGTCAACGGTACTACAGTCGACGGGACTACGGTCGACGGGACTACACTCGACGGTACTACAGTCGACGGGACTACAGTCGACAGTACTACAGTCGACGGGACTACGGTCGACGGGACTACACTCGACGGTACTACAGTCGGCGGGACTACAGTCGACAGTACTACAGTCGACGGGACTACGGTCGACGGGACTACACTCGACGGTACTACAGTCGACGGGACTACGGTCGACGGGAATACGGTCGACGGTACTACAGTCGACGGGACTACAATCGACGGTACTACGGTCGACGGGACTACAGTCGACGGGACTACGGTCGACGGGACTACAGTCGACGGGACTACGGTCGACGGTACTACAGTCGACGGGGCTAAGGTCGACGGTACTACAGTCGACGGGACTACAATCGACGGGACTACGGTCGACGGGTCTACGGTCGACGGGGCTACGATCGATGGTACTACGATCAACGGGACTACGGGTTGTTACCGACGGAAACTGGAAGTGGAATGATGACGTGAATTCAAATAACCTAGACCAGTGCAATAACTTAGAACATGGCAATAACCTAGATCAGAGCAATGACCTAGACCAGTGCAATAACATAGACCAGTGCAATAACCTAGACCAGAGCAATAACCCAGACCAGTGCAATAACCTAGACCAGAGCAATAACCTAGACCAGAGCAATAACCTAGACCAGTGCAATAACCTACACCAGAGCAATAACATAGACCAGAGCAATAACATAGACCAGAGCAATAACCTAGACCAGAAAAATAACCTACACCAGAGCAATAACCTACACCAGTGCAATAACCTACACCAGTGCAATAACCCAGATCAGAGCAATAACCCAGACCAGTGCAATGACCTACACCAGTGCAATAACATAGACCAGTGCAATAACCCAGACCAGCGCAATAACCCAGACCAGTGCAATGATCTACACCAGTGCAATAACCTAGACCAGTGCAATAACATATACCAGTGCAATAACCCAGACCAGAGCAATAACCCAGACCAGTACAATAAACTACACCAGTGCAATAACATACACCAGTGCAATAACCCACACCAGTGCAATGACCTAGACCATTGCAATGACATAGACCAGTGCAATGACCTACACCAGTGCAATAACCTATACCAGAGCAAAAACCTACACCAGTGCAATAATCTATACCAGGCATACTCAGTTCATTGTCCTTCTAAATGCCCGTCTTCTGGTTGAGGCCGCCATTCAACATTTTAATATTTATGTTTCGATCGTGTTTGAAGGTAAAAAAGTCCAGTTTTGAAGTTTGACACTGTTTTGAAGCTAGGTTGGAAACAATACAGTGTCTCCAGCACTTACCACACCGGCCTCTGGGAACCCCAGCCCTAGACATCCCGTGCCCTGGATATCCCCGCCCTAGACACTCCCCACCTTTGACCAGTCCTAGACACTCCCCGCCCAAGACATCCCCATACTCTAGACAATAACCAGTCCTAGACATCCCGTGCCCTAGACATCCCCGCCCTAGACTATGACCCGGCCTACCTGTCGGGCAGTGGCTGGACGATGGTCGGCATGAGGACGCCGCTGAGGGTCTTGTAGAGGATGGAGTCGCACACTCCGACGAGCTGGACGACGATGGAGGTGCCGAGGATCGGGCCGATGTGCGGCGGCATGCCCTGCCAGAAGTGCACCAGGAAACTCTGCACCTGAAAAACACGTCGCGATCCCACTTCTGACACCATTTGGATAAACGGAACATAATCGCTGTGGGTTAATGGAGAAAATGTATTCAGTATACAGCCAATAACTTGGCCACACATGAAGATAGAAGAAGAGAACCAATCTGGCATCGACTGGTTCTGTGTGCAGTATTTTGTCAAGTATCGTTTCCTTGCAAACTACTTGTGATATTGTTTCATCACACCTGGTCCATCCGCCCGGACAGACAGGGGAGTTCCTAGGTATGGCCTGGTTCATCCGCCCGGACAGACAGGGGAGTTCCTAGGTATGGCCTGGTCCATCCTCCCGGACAGACAGGGGAGTTCCTAGGTATGTTCTGGTCCATCCTCCCGAACAGACAGGGGAGTTCCTAGGTATGGCCTGGTCCATCCGCCCGGACAGACAGGGGAGTTCCTAGGTATGTCCTGGTCCATCCTCCCGGACAGACAGGGGAGTTCCTAGGTATGTCCTTGTCCATCCTCCCGGACAGACAGGGGAGTTCCTAGGTATGTCCTGGTCCATCCTCCCGGACAGACAGGGGAGTTCCTAGGTATGGCCTGGTCCATCCTCCCGGACAGACAGGGGAGTTCCTAGGTATGTCCTGGTCCATCCTCCCGGACAGACAGGGGAGTTCCTAGGTATGTTCTGGTCCATCCTCCCGGACAGACAGGGGAGTTCCTAGGTATGGCCTGGTTCATCCTCCCGGACAGACAGGGGAGTTCCTAGGTATGTTCTGGTTCATCCGCCCGGACAGACAGGGGAGTTCGTAGGTATGGCCTGGTCCATCCGCCCGGACAGACAGGGGAGTTCCTAGGTATGGCCTGGTCCATCCTCCCGGACAGACAGGGGAGTTCTTAGGTATGGCCTGGTCCATCCTCCCGGACAGACAGGGGAGTTCTTAGGTATGGCCTGGTCCATCCTCCCGGACAGACAGGGGAGTTCTTAGGTATGGCCTGGTCCATCCTCCCGGACAGACAGGGGAGTTCTTAGGTATGGCCTGGTCCATCCTCCCGGACAGACAGGGGAGTTCTTAGGTATGGCCTGGTCCATCCTCCCGGACAGACAGGGGAGTTCTTAGGTATGGCCTGGTCCATCCTCCCGGACAGACAGGGGAGTTCTTAGGTATGGCCTGGTCCATCCGCCCGGACAGACAGGGGAGTTCCTATGTATGTTCTGGTCCATCCTCCCGGACAGACAGGGGAGTTCTTAGGTATGTTCTGGTCCATCCTCCCGGACAGACAGGGGAGTTCCTATGTATGTTCTGGTCCATCCTCCCGGACAGACAGGGGAGTTCTTAGTTATGGCATGGTCCATCCTCCCGGACAGACAGGGGAGTTCTTAGGTATGGCCTGGTCCATCCTCCCGGACAGCAGCAGCAGCAGCAGCAGCAGCAGCAGCAGCAGCAGCAGCAGCAGCAGCAGCAGCAGCAGCAGCAGCAGCAGCAGCAGCAGCAGCAGCAGCAGCAGCAGCAGCAGCAGCAGCAGCAGCAGCAGCAGCAGCAGCAGCAGCAGCAGCAGCAGCAGCAGCAGCAGCAGCAGCAGCAGCAGCAGCAGCAGCAGCAGCAGCAGCAGCAGCAGCAGCAGCAGCAGCAGCAGCAGCAGCAGCAGCAGCAGCAGCAGCAGCAGCAGCAGCAGCAGCAGCAGCAGCAGCAGCAGCAGCAGCAGCAGCAGCAGCAGCAGCAGCAGCAGCAGCAGCAGCAGCAGCAGCAGCAGCAGCAGCAGCAGCAGCAGCAGCAGCAGCAGCAGCAGCAGCAGCAGCAGCAGCAGCAGCAGCAGCAGCAGCAGCAGCAGCAGCAGCAGCAGCAGCAGCAGCAGCAGCAGCAGCAGCAGCAGCAGCAGCAGCAGCAGCAGCAGCAGCAGCAGCAGCAGCAGCAGCAGCAGCAGCAGCAGCAGCAGCAGCAGCAGCAGCAGCAGCAGCAGCAGCAGCAGCAGCAGCAGCAGCAGCAGCAGCAGCAGCAGCAGCAGCAGCAGCAGCAGCAGCAGCAGCAGCAGCAGCAGCAGCAGCAGCAGCAGCAGCAGCAGCAGCAGCAGCAGCAGCAGCAGCAGCAGCAGCAGCAGCAGCAGCAGCAGCAGCAGCAGCAGCAGCAGCAGCAGCAGCAGCAGCAGCAGCAGCAGCAGCAGCAGCAGCAGCAGCAGCAGCAGCAGCAGCAGCAGCAGCAGCAGCAGCAGCAGCAGCAGCAGCAGCAGCAGCAGCAGCAGCAGCAGCAGCAGCAGCAGCAGCAGCAGCAGCAGCAGCAGCAGCAGCAGCAGCAGCAGCAGCAGCAGCAGCAGCAGCAGCAGCAGCAGCAGCAGCAGCAGCAGCAGCAGCAGCAGCAGCAGCAGCAGCAGCAGCAGCAGCAGCAGCAGCAGCAGCAGCAGCAGCAGCAGCAGCAGCAGCAGCAGCAGCAGCAGCAGCAGCAGCAGCAGCAGCAGCAGCAGCAGCAGCAGCAGCAGCAGCAGCAGCAGCAGCAGCAGCAGCAGCAGCAGCAGCAGCAGCAGCAGCAGCAGCAGCAGCAGCAGCAGCAGCAGCAGCAGCAGCAGCAGCAGCAGCAGCAGCAGCAGCAGCAGCAGCAGCAGCAGCAGCAGCAGCAGCAGCAGCAGCAGCAGCAGCAGCAGCAGCAGCAGCAGCAGCAGCAGCAGCAGCAGCAGCAGCAGCAGCAGCAGCAGCAGCAGCAGCAGCAGCAGCAGCAGCAGCAGCAGCAGCAGCAGCAGCAGCAGCAGCAGCAGCAGCAGCAGCAGCAGCAGCAGCAGCAGCAGCAGCAGCAGCAGCAGCAGCAGCAGCAGCAGCAGCAGCAGCAGCAGCAGCAGCAGCAGCAGCAGCAGCAGCAGCAGCAGCAGCAGCAGCAGCAGCAGCAGCAGCAGCAGCAGCAGCAGCAGCAGCAGCAGCAGCAGCAGCAGCAGCAGCAGCAGCAGCAGCAGCAGCAGCAGCAGCAGCAGCAGCAGTATAACGATGATGATGATGATAATAATAACAACACGTAATTTCATTATATAAACAAATAATTTTAGAAATACATTGAAATACTTTGCTAAGTTACGAATCTAGTACGTCTATCGTAGTTTACCTCGTCGAAGTTGGCGCCGATGACAGTGTCGAGGATGCGTTGGCAGTGGGTGCGGTACATCATGAGAAACGTCGACACCTGCAGCGAGCAACAACGTCGACAACTCGGGTCTTTATCACTTATTTCATTATCGCCTCATATATATATATATATATATATATATATATATATATATATATATATATATATATATTATATATATATTATATATATATATACACACACACACACACACACACACACACACACACACACACACACACACACACACACACACACACACATCGGATCGTCATTACACTATATTCTTTGGTAGCAAGTAATGAATCTAGCTTCATCTTACAACTCTTGCATTTTTCCCATTTTCGACCAAACGTTCTTTACAAATAGAAGTAATGTGTTATTTTTTTGTTTGGTGCCTATCGAAAGATCAGTCAAAACAGTGTCGAATTCCTTTTGATAGTTCTTACGGAAACTTAGCGTGTCAACATCATTAGCTGGACAGCCGGACGAGTGGGGACCCGTGGGTAAAGGACTGTGCCCGGTACAGGACAGCCGGACGAATGGGGACCCGTGGGTCAAGGACTGTGCCCGGTACAGGACAGACACCTCACCTTCTCTTCCGCGGCGTTCGGCGGAAGTTGGAGATCTTTCACTTTGGGGAACTCGGGTAATAACGTTCCCAGCTTGCATCGCGGCGAATATGCGACGAGCTGAAAGAAGGAGGACAATACGTACTGTGAGCTAAACATCATAAGTAAACATCATAAATAAACATCATAAGTACAAACATTAAACAAAATCCATGATAAGGAATCATGCGCAGCTATGTTTTGTACATTGGCAATGTTACAATGACATATAAAGTAAAACAAATTGATCATGGAAGAAGGAACAGTTTAATAAATAATCCAAATAAAATACTAAGCTAACAGCTTATGTTTCAACGAGCAGTTCGTTAGCACGAGTTACTGCAATATGACAGTGTACTTTGTATTTACCGGTACTACTATACCTGTTATATACATATTAAATGTAAATTTATGTCGTTTGTTTCTGAGAAATGCAATAAACTTAGACCACACGTTCAACGACGACCCGTGAAATACGCGACATTTAGCTACAGGCGATAATTAAAATGAACCATTGCCTGGAGGTGTAAACACCGAGTTCTTGGTATTAATAGGTTTATCCTGTTTAATGCACTCGATAGTCTGTATAAATTAATTAATGTCGGCACCTGTTTCGTGGTGTCTCGTTTGTCGTCGCATAGACTGAAACAGTGGACAATTAGATGTGTTACGTGTGTTAGTGCGAAATATAAGTGGGCGTAACAAACACTTGGTAAGAACAACTGTACACGCACACGCACGCACGCACGCACGCACGCATACCCACACACGCACATGCACATGCACACACATGCACACATGCACACGGGTACACGGGCACACATGCACACAGGCACACAGGCACACATGCACCCAGGCACACAGGCACACAGGCACACAGGCACACAAACATACAAGCACGCTTGCACACAAGCACAAAAGCACGCATGCACATAGGCACACAGGCACGCACGCACACGCGCGCACACGCGCGCACACACAAGCACACACGCACACACACACACACACACACACACACACACACACACACACACACACACACACACAGATACACACGCAAGCAGGCACGCACGCGCGCACGCACGCACGCACGCGCCCATGTCGTTTACTATGATGACCCTACATTGCGGGGAACTCAGTACTACTGAAGTAATCTTGCAATCTTTATCAATATTTTATTCATCAGAACCATAAAGCTAACGATACGTGTTTCTTGGTTAGTTTAAACAACGAATGTTTTTAATGCAAATGTTGATCATCGCATCCTAGAGTACCTACTGGTGCACGCCTTTCTTGGAATACATCAGTTCGTAGTACAGCGACGTGTCCTTGATGGCGACGCCGTAATAGTGATACCTGCACGAGAATGGACACAGTTTCTGTAGTTCACATTTTCGTATTAATGGCCACATTGAACATTATCTTGACGTTCTTTCACTAAGACATGATTCTGGCTAAACTATCAACAAGATTTGTCAATACCATGGTGTTGGTATGTCTTCATAGTGCAACTAAGTATAAAGGCTGAATGATTATAATTCAGTGTAATATGATACATTGCAAACATTGTAATACTAATGTGGACATACATAGTGCGAGATAAGAGGCCGATAAGACGATATCATTGTAATACTAATGTGGACATACATAATACAAACATTGTAATACTAATGTAGACATACATAGTGCGAGATAAGAGGCCGATAAGACGATATCATTGTAATACTAATGTGGACATACATAATACAAACATTGTAATACTAATGTAGACATACATAGTGCGAGATAAGAGGCCGATAAGACGATATCATTGTAATACTAATGTGGACATACATAATACAAACATTGTAATACTAATGTGGACATACATAGTGCGAGATAAGAGGCCGATAAGACGATATCATTGTAATACTAATGTGGACATACATAATACAAACATTGTAATACTAATGTGGACATACATAGTGCGAGATAAGAGGCCGATAAGACGATATCATTGTAATACTAATGTGGACATACATAATACAAACATTGTAATACTAATGTGGACGTACATAGTGCGAGATAAGAGGCCGATAAGACGATATCATTGTAGTACTAATGTGGACATACATAATACAAACATTTTAATACTAATGTGGACATACATAGTGCGAGATAAGAGGCCGATAAGACGATATCATTATAATGCTAATGTGGACATACATAATACAAACTGTGTAATACTAATGTGGACATACATAATGCAAACATTGTAATACTGATGTGGACATACATAATGCGAGATAAGAGGCCATAGCAAAACCATTGGCATTTGCTGGTTATAATAAGTGGAAGGTCGACGCTTACTTTGACTGGCCTCGCGTCCCCAGGCGTCTCGTCGTCAGATTCGGAAATTGCTGGCGTATTATCTAGAGAACACCAGACACGTATTATCTAGAGAGCACCAGAAACGTATTATCTAGAGAACACCAGAAACGTATTATCTAGAGAACACCAGAAACGTATCATCTAGAGAACACCAGAAACGTATCATCTAGAGAACACCAGACACGTATTATCTAGAGAACACCAGAAACGTATCATCTAGAGAACACCAGACACGTATTATCTAGAGAACACCAGACACGTATTATCTAGAGAACACCAGACACGTATTATCTAGAGAACACCAGACACGTATTATCTAGAGAACACCAGACGCGTATTATCTAGAGAACATCAGAAACGTATTATCTAGAGAACACCAGAACGTATTATCTAGAGAACACCAGACACGTATTATCTAGAGAACACCAGAAACATCAACCATTACTACCGTGTCGACTACTGATGTCATTACTTTGCGAATACAACAGCAACCAGAATGCTTAAGACTGACGACCTTATGTAACACTACGGTAATTTGGTATATATTGCTGGCTAGTTGGGTTCGTTTAACGACTGTAAAGGGGCCATACAACGTGCGAAGTGTGTCTGCGTACAATGGACAAGGCAATGCCGTGGTTCCGTCTAGAAATGCAATCCATTCAAGAGAGTAGAACTATATACTAATAGTTGCATTGTTAATAAGATATGACCGACACTGCTACGTCATACAACTCCACTGCCACGGGGGTGTGACGTCACACATTATCCAGATTAGTCTATTCAATCTGTGAAAAAGGAAACCAGCGACGCGTGACGAGTGTTCAGGAAGCTGCTATGTATGATACAAGTTGGCCACTTGAGTAAGTCTAATAAGCAGCAACGCACAGCGTCACCGACCACGTCACCGGGCACGACCACGCCACCGGGCACGACCACGTCACCGGGCACGACCACGTCACCGGGCACGACAACGTCACCGGGCACGACCACGTCACCGGGCACGACCACGTCACCGGGGCACGACCACGTCACCGGGGCACGACTACGTCACCGGGGCACTACCACGTCACCGGGCACGACCACGTCACCGGGGCACGACCACGTCACCGGGGCACGACCACGTCACCGGGGCACGACCACGTCACCGGGCACGACCATCACAACTGATGTCCAAGCAGGTGTCCTTTAAAGAGCACAACTGAAGACACGCGCAATCTGTCCGACTTCCGAACAGCGACGACGCTGACGCGGCGACAGAACCCACCTTGCCGAAGCTGGCGGCGTTGACGGCCTGGCTGTCGTTCTTCACGCAGAAGTCCATATAGTGCACGTAGAGCGTACTTCGTGGAATACAAACACCGTCTGCAATCTCGTAGTTCTCCTCCAACCTGACCAAACAACACATCACATGACACCAAACCCTCTCCCTCTCCCTCTCCCTCTCCCTCTCCCTCTCCCTCTCCCTCTCCCTCTCCCTCTCCCTCTCCCTCCCTCCCTCCCCTCTCCTCCTCTCACTTGCTTCCTTTCTCTTTCTCTCTCTCTCTCTCTCTCTCTCTCTCTCTCTCTCTCTCTCTCTCTCTCTCTCTCTCTCTCTCTCTCTCTCTCTCTCTCTCTCTCTCCCCAATCTCTCCCGCTCAGACAGGTGAAGACACGTTTTATTCCAAAAGTAAAGTCAAGCTTACCGATAAAATTAACTGAGTCATTAGGTTGCGACACACAAATATATTTTGTGTCTCATTTTCGCCAAAAAAATTTAATTGTTTTTTAATTTTCATTTCTAAAGATTATGAAAATGAGTGTGAGATTTTAGACCTTTGCCACCAGACTGAGAATCCCACGGCTTATGCATGAGATTGACCAGTATGTGACGTGTGTGTACAGTTTTGTTCACCGACAAGAGATACAGAAATGTTGGCGAAGTGTCAGATCGAGGGCGCCACAGATGCAGAACACATTGCGCATAGTTGCAGGCGTACTCACTAGGTGGTGTGACTTTTCGCTTATTGTGCAAGTCTTCCACCTATGTTTGGATTAGTTAATTAGGGCCCACCTAATTTGGCACAAGGCATTTTCGTGTCAAATGCATTTTACACATAAGGTATAAATAATATAAATATAGACCAAGCATTAAATTTACAGATGATAATTTGTAAAGCTAAGAAAGGCCTTTAGTTGTATTTCATGTTTTAATAGCTGCACTGAGCTACGGCTGAGCACGTAAAATTATTTTTGATTCCCACTTTTGTCGCACCTTGCAGAATGCACACACCACGTGAGGAACAGTTGGAAATAAACAGTCAAGTTAATTAGTGCATTACAATTACAAGATTGACAGTGACGACATTCGGCAATGGCTTACATTTTATAATTAATTATTATCCGTCCATGACAGTACCGCACTTTAATTACTAGTACACGAAGACGACTCACCACTTGAGCGTGAGTGGCGTGGAGTGAGGCTTCGACGCCATTCGGTTTACTTTCGGTGTATTCGCTGCAAAAAAAACTACATTGTTGGTGCGTGTGTGAACTGGTGTAAACAGCAAATAGTAAATATCGTTGACATAAGCGTTGACATCATCGTCACTGGGCTTATGAATATAATTAACAAAGATTATGAATATTACCGTCATCCAACAGTCCATCTTTGTTTTAGTTATTTGTCGCATTCGTTGTTGTTGTTGCTGTCGTCACGACCATTTTCGTTGTGGTCGTCGTCGTGGTTATTGTCGTCTCATTCCGTACGAGGACAATTCAAGTGGCCACCGATATTTCAATTAAGCAAGAATCCGCAATTAAATAGTTGAATGACGAGAAATGAGACAGTTGGTTTGTTCTGCAGCAGGCGGTCAGCCACTGACCGAGTTATGACCATTCAGACATGTTAATAACCATCGTCACGAATCGCAATCGTTGCGTAACTGGCTTCTCGTACCTTCTCCCGATTGGACGTCGAATGCGTCCAAGGAGTGCGTTCTCGAAACTGTCAGTACGGCTTTAAAACCGTTTCTCGTTGCAGTGTCAGTGACGCATTATGTTAAAAACGAAACTGCTTAACTGCAGATAACTGACTGCACGACACGATTATGAGGAAGGAAAATCACAAATAATATGCTTCAAACTTAATATACCCCCGAATAATAAAGACTGGTCACCGAATTCAGAGGCATCTGATTCAGCGTATCAATACATCACTACAACAATACAAATAAAATTCTAAAAAACAACAACATAATGAACACTAATAAAATCGCTATTATTTATAATTACTTAAAGAGTAACAATATGTATACTCTAAATAATAATAATAATATATAAAACTTCGCTACAAATTTAGCTGCGATTATGTTACTCATTAGTCGTGGTTGACTATGCGGTTATATTCTGTCAAATGCTTCCACCAACATATTAACCATAATAATTACCACTACCGTCTTCATTCCTATTGTTATTACTACTATTGTTATTATTGTTATTATTATTATTATTATTATTATTATTATTATTATTATTATTATTAATATTATTATTATTATCATTATTATTATCATCATTAGTATCATCATCACAATCATTATCATCATCATTATCATTATATGATCATCTTGTATTTATGATAGTAATAATGTAGCAAATCTTACCGTGTCGAATGACGGCGTGTTCGTGGCATTTGGAGTCGGTCACAGTAACTGGAGCGCTGGAGCCACTCTTGGCGTGACCAACGTTCTCCAAACACTCTTCCAGCCATGTCTCTGAAAGTATCCAATCACCACATAGTGTAAACTAACGACACAAGACCATCAGCATTATGGGGGTTCGTTTGCGGGTCTTGCAGATTTCTGTTACAGGTGTGCACAACTCAGGGTTGACACGTGTGAAAAAAGGTCAAAACAAATAAATGAAGAGAACATTTCTGATTGACGGCAGACAGGCCTATTATGTTTTATCTCAACGAGCTGGAAGATGAAAGACAGAACATTATTTAGAAAGTTAAAGAGGACAATATATATAATTATAATGATTTAGCCAGAGAAATGAACGGTATAAACGATATATGTTCTCTCAACTTGACTGCCCGTATGTGCTTTATCAAACCAGAACTTAACTGTTAATTAAATTGGATTCGCGTGTTTACTAATGAAACAATTAGACTTTGTAGTTTTAAACTTGCGAAATAATGATGACGTAGATGACACATTTGAGTATCATAGTAGTAGTTTCATCAAACAAATAAAAATATAATTGAATGAAAATATTTATTGTTCATGTTGGATGTTCCTGGCCAATTAACAAAGAGAATCAAAGAACCGATCAATCTGTTCGGACAATTAATCAAAACAATCAAAGAAATATTACAACTGATTATAAGTGCATAAATAAAACTTAAATAAATCATAAATATATTTTGCTCAAATGCACAGTTTTTGTCAGTCATTAATTAAATTGTGCTGCCAGATTGTGTTGCATTTTTGCTTGTGCAGTTTTTGCATATGCTGTTTGGGCCTGTGCCATGTTCGTGTGTCTTTCTATGGGGAGATGGATGTGTTGACCGCAGCGAGAGGTTCGGCCTTCAGCTTACACCGTTGTCTCGTGGCAATGTCGACCACGCATACAACGGTTTCATCGAAGTCCTACAAGTTACCGCGGCAGAATGTGCCGCAAAACAAGTATAGATGTTCAGCATTCCTGAGTAACAATAAAATGAACCATTAATAAAACATACCATCTCAACAGTACAACGTGACGTGAGCGATACAACACTAATACAACACTAATATAACACTAATATAACACTAATCAACACGCGCGCAGACACCATTCTCGTCTCTGGGGAAATCAATGCATAGCTCACTCGACAAGAAAAACGGTGATTTTTATAAACACCCTTGCGCTAAATGCACATACAATCTTGCAGCTTTAATGATACCAGGAACGCGTCCGCATCTCCGCAAATCAATTTGTTGCATTGTCACCCGGTCGGTTAGACACGCCGATATCCGATGTCAATTTTGCCGTTGATTTCGTGCGGCGACGACAGCTAAAAGAGAAATGTCGCGCCATCGCTGTTACGAATCACCGCTTGTAAACTCGACGCGTCGCCGGCTCACCGGACGCCGACAATAAAGTCACGACCGCGGATACGATTGGCGAAGCTCGAGGCGGAAACGTCTAAAGGAAGGCCACTCGTGCAGTGAGGGCCTGTCGAGATCGGCGGCCGGCGAAATTTATCGCCTGCAGCTGCGCCAGTGCTTGGCTCATTTCGCCATTTGCAAAACAAGCTCGCCGCTTAGAAATCCACTCAAACATGTAATGCGTAGAAAATCGACGATATATGTGACCCTGTTAGTGTTATCACAACATGTTTTTTTAAAGCAACGTGTATTTAAATAAACATTTCGTAACAAGTTCGTGATAAATAGTTGTGTTGGTGATTGTGTATGGGGCGATTTTGACAACAATGTTTTTACCCAATGGTAGTAAGATGCTTAAACATTTAGTTGAAGCTTTCACTGCTAGAGTTTACAAAATGTCGATATTTTTACTTGGCTTTATTAGTGAAGACAATGTTGACAAACACATTTGTCGGTGAGTATTATGAGATCGTAATAATATATGTTGGTAACACCAGAATATAAACCAGCAAGAGATGTGCGTGAAAAATTCGCGAGGTAGTGTTTTCAAGACTTCTAAATAATACGCCGGACCTGCAGCGGAAAGGACATGTTGAGTTGGTAATTCGTCGATAAACCTACTTTGTCGCTGGTTAATATATGCCTTGTTTCATTGTCTGTTCCACCGAGTTACCTACTAGCTGTTCGTGTTCATGTAGATATCACATGTGTCACATGTACCAAACATCATGCAAGTGCATTTATATTTGTTCGATCTATTGAAACGTCACATCATTCGTCTCAGGTTCTCTCTGTCCGGGCCGCGCAAATTGATTTCTCTGATCTGCATTTGGCGCCCGTTGAGAGAGACCGGCTAAAATAGCCAAATATCGCAGCATCAGTATTGCTCCTTAGATCCATTCACACGCCGGCCGACAGGGTGCATTACCCCGGTACTTGGGGTCATTACTAATTGATTAATCACAGTCAAAAGGGCGTAAGGATCGTTGGCCGATCTAAAGCAGTTGTTTCCCAGACGTATCCCAAAGGAATAGTTATTCCCTCGGTCATCCCAGAACGCACTCGACCGAGTTAATAGCCGGTCTTTTCCCTCCCCTTGTCGCCAAAACTGCAGCTTACAGGTGGGCGGCGCCTCGTCTTTGAAAGAGTCGAACCCACAACGACCTGGCGTCTCTAAACAGTAACATGGCTAAGTTGAATTTGATCCTAGTTTTAAATTATACATTCGCTTCGCATTCGTTGCTGTTTCAGCTAAAATAGACGACAACTAACACAATTAATGTTTGATTAACGTAAGAAGGTTATATTGGAGCGGGCATATTCAGAATGAAGTTCCATCATATAGAATATAATGGAAGTAATAATACTGTAAATAGTTTTATTTTACACTCTCTGCACAAAGTTTGCATCGTGTATACAATTCTTGACTGGACTAGCTGGATACTAAAAACAGTTTAAATCAATGTGATTTTAAGTTGGAAGCGTTTTCAAGAATGATTTTATTTGATATACCGCCGATTAGTGCGTGGTCCCTTGAAACGTAGGGTCTACGTCATTAACACGCAGGTATTTTGTTGATATTTTTTCGCAACAGTGCAATGACAAGTAATCCAAAACAGTGTATTCACTTTTATGAAAGTGCCTGTATGATACAATCAATCCAAGAGATACAATGATGTATGTAATGTGGCATTGTCTGTTTCTTGATATGTTCTTTCATCGGCTGGTATGTAATGTGGCATTGTATGTTTCTTGGTATGTTCTTTCATCGGCTGGTATATAATGTGGCATTGTCTGTGTCTTTGTATATTCTTTCATCGGCTGGTATGTAATGTGGCATTTTATGTTTCTTGGTATGTTCTTTCATCGGCTGGAATGTAATTTATTTTACTTATTTAACAACACGTTACTTTAAAACGTTGCATTGTTAAACAGTGGAAACTGCCACACGTTTCCCAATACACTGTAGTTTAAGACGCCATCCTTGACTGAGTTAGCCTATCGCAAATCCGTTTCGTTAATGTCCAAATTTGCAATGTGTGAATAGCTTATGTAACACCCGCAGTCGATTTTTTAATTCAAATCACGATAATTGATAAATACTGTGTGGGTCAATGCCGATCATAGGCGTGACTTCCATTCTCTCGCCGATCACGTGACAAAGTTAAAAAAATTCACCAAGGGTGAAATTCTTGAGTTTTCAGCGTTTCCATTTTTAGTTCACTCAATGTTTGACCAAACATTAATAATTTAAAAGTATATCTGATGATTTCACAAAACCTACATACAAAAGTTGCACAAACGAGCTAGCATGTTGCAGTGGATACTAGGTAGGTTTGGTTTTTCGCTAAATGAATTTGAAATGAGACTAGCGAAAAAATCGAATTGACGAGGGACCTATAAGCACGTAACCATTTGACAAGCTGTTCAGAGAGGGTTCCGATATTTGTTGAACCCGTTTTCTTCATAGAACATTTTAAATGGCACTCTTTGCTGTTTTTAAACTGCCTGGTATGCAAATTAAAAAGAACTATCTGGTAGTGCGCCGCGTCATTCACTAGATATAAAACGTCAACGCGAACACATCCCGTTAAATTGTAGATTTCCATCTGCAATGATTCTGCATATCGATCGAACTTAACTGCATCAGAACCACAGCCAATTTCGAGTTCAATTGTCAATATTTCGAAACTAAGTTGCTGAGGGTAATAACACAATAATTAGAAAATAACTAAAAAGAATATGACTTGGATATAGTTATTATTTAAAAATGTATACATATTTAACGCTCTATAAAAGCGTTTCTCTATTAGACGGCGTTTTTATGAATAACGCACTTCATAAATTACGTTTGTATTGATATTATTAGTAATATATGCTTAGCGGTTGTAATCAGTCTTACGGGACGATTGATTACAGTCGTTGTGTCTTGCAGTGTTTGCCGTGTTCACCCGCAGTAATAGCGCGGCTCAGACCGCACGGGGCATGTGTGAACTCGTCACGGGAGGTCCGCCCGTAAACGACGATCCGGCCGGGCCCGAGTGAGCGTGAAATTGGCCGCAAATCACAGCAGCCACGGTTCAGCGGCGCGTGACACTGCAAGAAGCCAGGCGTGACGACGCCAGCAGCGGCGGCCGTGACAGCGACACGACAACGCCGTGAATGGCGTCCTGGGCAGGCCCTCGGACCGTCCGCTGGCTGTCGTCGAATCGTCCGAATCGGTAGCCGGAGAGAGCGATTAGCCGCTTAGCGACCGACAGCCGGGAATGCGCCCGGAAGACCGGAGGCGGCGCGCCGACGAGGCTAAGTGGCAGAGCGGCACGCGTCCGAACAGATGTTAATGGTATTGTCGGCGTCCCAGCGGCAGTTGACGCCTCTCTGTCGACCCGTCACTCACGGCACAATGACGACAACGGCGGTTCTCATCCACAGGTATTCGTCGTCGATCGCCTTCACTGACGTCCGTGGTTGAGTGGCTGCGGCCAAGGCGAAACAGATGCGACCTGTCGACACTTCCCCACTGATGCCTGGCGCTCTTGAGTTGATACTTGACAGTGGCCGCAACATCCCTCGAGACAATGTAGTCGAAGTGAAAGCCGCCAATAATCCTCTTCTCTCGTTATTAACATCGGCATCAATGTCTACACGACCGATATTGCCGTCAGCTACGATGCTGAGTGGTCAAGCGTGTATAATAATTGGACTTTGGTAAATGAGAAAGCGTGCAGCACAAATACGATTTACACATGATCACGTGTATCTAGTGCATTGCCAATTTAAGTACATATGGAAAGTACTATTTTTTAGCTACGCTAATAGCAAAGTTGACAAAATATGAAGTTCTCAAAAAATAGTCTTGGTTGATGTTTAGAGATACTCTGTTGATTTGTATAAAAGAAAACACTATTGTGACTCACCAATTGTCACATCATTGTAACTCACCAATTGTCACATCGTTGTAACTCACCAGTTGTC
>OY759272.1:15064984-15082484 GCA_963662155.1 Lamellibrachia columna | reverse complement strand
ACTCAACATTTGTCGTCGGCACGCGTCCTCCAGTACCGTCTTAATTGATTTACGTCCGGCCGATGGCTGTGGACGGGCAATTCCATCTGACAGTCTGGACAATATACCAAACCACTACCAACATTAGGCTCTTTCATCAAAAGTGCCCGAACGACCAAGCAACTTGCCTACGCCCGGCGATGTTTTCGTCTATAAAATACACTGAGCGTGCTATACTTTATATTTATACATACTTTTAATTACACAGTAGGATGTAACGGTCAATGTCACATTGAAGATGATATGTTGTCGAACGACGTAGCTTATACACGTGGTCAGTGCATTGACGTGCAAGCCATAGGCCTGTTGTGTGAGGTGTCTGTTTGAATATGACATTGTCTCAACACGACGAATACGTCCTCGTAACCTGTAGAAACACCTTTAAGAAAGAACTGTCACGATCTGTAATCAAACTATTGCAGAGGTCATTTTCTTCCGATGACGACATCGTTGGGCCGACGCCGTTCGTCACATCACATTACGTCAGAACAGCCAATCCCGGGCGGATATCCGTAGAACCGTTCGACGGACAGGACTCGGAAAACGTCGCATTGTGGCAGGCGCGGGAAGCGACGGGCGCCAACGAGGGAAACTCCTAATTCATTTACTTCCGTGTGTCCATCACTTGTAGGTTGTAACTTTCCCAATACGCTGGCTCGAACTACGACACCTATACACGAGCACATGTTACACAGTGTACACCTGACGCGAAGGGTTCCCTACCGGAAGGGACGAGTACCCGCCGTCAACCGCAGAACTGATGCTCCGTTCAAATGCCACAGGAGACGTATTTAACTTTGATGTCGATAAAACGAACTTCGCACCGGCTTCTAGCAACGCCATCGACATGTGTAGCATTGTTGCCACAGCCGCTGCCCTCCGCACACCGACGATGGCGGAGCGCAAGAAAACGAAGAAGACAAATTGAAATCGACGAAGACCGCCCACAAAGCCCCGAGGTCGGTAATTACGAGGTGATGCGCCAACACTCACCGACACGGAGGTCGAGGCTCGTGAAAGGAGCCGAGAGATGGATCCGTCTAGTTTGATGGCGTGTCACAGTCGGGCAGCGAGGTGCTTTGACTGGCAACGCAGCGTGTGTCCAACGTTATACGTTAGTGTCGTGTTCCTATCCCAACGATCGACATGTAGCGCACACGTATGGACGAAATAAAACGTCGACGATGCTAAACATATATGTCGGACTTAATGACATCCAATCAGACACTAGTTTATCCTAATTGCAAGGTTTTCAAGTAAACACACTCTCTCCACGCAAGAGAGTCTACTATTTCTCTGCTGAAGCACTTTTTCATTATATATATATATATATATATAATATATATATATATATATATATATATATATATATATATATATATATATATATATATATATATATATATATATATATATATATATATATATAGATATATATATATATATATATAAATTTTATTATACATAATATATATATATATATATATATATATATATATATATATATATTATATACATTATATATACATATAATATATTATATATATTATGTATATATATATATATATATATATATATATATATATATATACTGTATATATAATGATGTATATAATATATGTTATATTATAATATATTATATATATATACATTATATACATTATATATATATATATATATATATATATATATATATTATGTATATATTTATATATATAATGATGTATATAATATATTTATATTGTGTATAATATATATATATATATATATATATATATATATATAATATGTATATATGCTAATAATAATATATATATATATATATATATATATATATATATATATATATATATATATATATACAATATACATTATATTATGTACATACACATACATCAGCAAATTATAACCATTAGAATACATCACTGGCAGCTGAGTCTTTATTTTCGTCAAAATATTTTTTCAATGTAGTTTCAAGGCCTTTTTTCAAGGTAGTTTGCACTTCGAATGTGTCTTAACGTATTCGACGCATACTTCGACGGATTGTGTCAAACCCGTCACACCAGTTAGACACGTGTAGATCGTGTTAGGTTGCAATGATGATTTATCGCCTGATTTCGGTCAAGCGACACGTGTAGATGTGTCGAGCTTTGTGGGAACGCCGGAGACCGCACCTGCGCGACGGCGGCGTTCCCGGGCAACGAGCCCTCACCGCGAACGATTCCCTGTTTCGTCGACTTCATTCCGGCCGCTCGCTCGGTCCGAGACGCCGGGCGAGTTTCACGCCACGCCGGCCAAAACGTTAATAACGCGCTGCGATTTAACGACATAAAAATTAAGTGTCGATGTTGCATTCTTGCGCGCAGAATCGACTGGCGATCAATCTTCACGCTAAATGTCACGTTATCGTTTCAGATTTTACGCGCGCTAAAACGATAAATGATCACCAAATGTCGACGGATGCGTTTTGCCCGGCAATGTTCCGGCCAATGACGTCGGTGATTAACCTCTGACCCGAGCAGAGCGACCCCAAGGCTCGGAAACAGAGCATCTTCATTAGACGTGACACGCACGCTCGTAAAACTAAATAAGCTTAGCGTTATCGACGGATTAGGGGCAGGCGAAAAAAACGAAAACCAACTCATACGAGTGAAGTTTGCGCTCTCCCGTTCACGCAGACATATTAACATTCTATAAACATGCATGCACAACCACAACACGTCCACGCAAATATGTTATCTAGCAAAAAACGTTGACAATCGCCAAAATATGAAGAATTTTAATATAGACAAAAACACTATATTTTATATGTTAACTCAACTCAACTATACTCCAAATGTGAATTTTCCCACAGGCGTTGTCTTTAACGCAAAATCATATCGTTATCAAAAGACACGGAGCTGCGACAGATGCTGGGCGGCACGTAAAGGTGTCTTACAAATGACACACACACACACGGCATAGTCTGCGTCGGCGTTGCCAGGTTACCCGCTACCATCAACATAAATTCGACCTCAATTTGGGCGATTGAAACAATTGCATTCCGCTAAATTGTTACTCTGAAAACATTTACCTGAGAATAAACACATGCAGCCTGGTTTGTAAAATTACGTTAAAAAATTACGTTACCGCTAGTAGGTTTATATGTACACGAGCGAGCGTGCGAGCCTGCGTGCGTGCACCTGTTGCGTGTTGTATTAAAATCATAACCAAGTGAAGACGTAGAAGACACGCCGTAGACGGTGAACTCACCGGCCGAGTCGAAGGGCGTCTCCATGGAGCAGGTGGAGTAATGACGTCTGACGGCTTTACTTGGACAGAGCCGATCTGTCGCTCCGCCAGCGCTATCTCCACAAATACTCTGAAAGACAGAAGTGGCGTGTCGTCATTGGACAGTGGTCATTGGTCAATGGTCAATGGATGTGATGCTGCCGAGACGGGTATGCGGGGAACACTCGGTTGTCGCGTTGTGTGGTGACGCCGTGACGGTCTGTGGTGCTGACGGTCAGTGGTGACGGTCAGTGGTGACCGTCAGCACCAAGTGTCAACGCGAGATGTCACCCAGTACCGAGTTGTTCTCGTCGTTCGTCGGAAGATGGTCATTATCATACTTAGCACTGGTTCGTCCAGGTGTTTATAACACTGTCGTTTTGATGCGCGCATGTGTGCGTGGCACTGAGAGCACACGTGTATGCGTGGCAGTGCGTGCACACATGTGTGCGTGGCATTGCTTTCGAGTTCACGAAAAACATTTTATCCAGCAAGTCTGTAACTTGAAGTTATAGAAATGAGTTAGCATGGTGGACAAAAAAGCAACGAAGACATTCTAAGAACAATTAACGAAACAAGGAAGATCATGTGCGAAATCAGAAAAAACTAAGCAGAATGTTTAGGACACATGAAGAGATCGAGTAAACGTGAACATCTCGTGGCAACGGGAAAGATTGAGGGAAAAAGAAGCAGAATTTAAATCCTTGATGATTTAGCAGCCTAGCTAGGAAAGAGCATAACAGAAGTGCACCTGTGATCGTGGAAACTGGTGGGTGATGATCGTGTGCGCCTGCAATAGCACATGACGATGAAGCTGATATCATCTGATCCACTATCATTATAAGCTTAGTTATTGCGATATTTGTTTTAACTTCACAATACAATCTACTTTCCAGACGCTATTGTTAGATTTTGCTGTTATCATTAACAATAAAATTATGTTATCATTAATTTGTATGTATATGTCTTTATCTGCATTGTATATTATCATAATAAACGAAATATTGTGTTATGAAATTAAGTTTGAATTACGATTTTCTTCAACCACAACAATTTTGATTACTAATTCAACGTTTCGACTGAGAGTGTCAACGGTGATACAGCATAAATCTGCAATAGCAGACCATGCAGACAGGAACAATTGCAACATAGACTGGGAGGAGGCAAAAGTGATTGACAGAGACAAAAACGCAAGATGGATCCGAAAGATAACTCCAGTCATGAATCGAGACGAGGGGGGTGCAGATTGAGTCACATATGGGACGACCTGCTTACCAAGACAACTGGCCAGCAGAGGATGAACTTGCAGTCCCAGAATTCCTCACGAATGTTGCCGATGGCAGTCAAAACGTTGAGTAAGTAATCAAAACAGATGTGGTTGAAGAAAATCGTAATTAATATATATATATATATATATATATATATATATATATATATATATATATATACCAACTTGATGAATATTTTTCAGCAATTACGTTTCTTTGTCCAGACAAAAGAAATAAAAACACTGCAACATCAAATTTAAAAACACTAAGCTTAACAACGATTTGCATTACAGTAGAGTAGAGTAGAGTAGAGTAGAGTAGAGTAGAGTAGAGTAGTGTAGTGTAGAGTAGAGTAGAGTAGAGTAGAGTAGAGTAGAGTAGAGTAGAGTAGAGTAGAGTAGAGTAGAGTAGAGTAGAGTAGAGTAGAGTAGAGTAGTGTAGTGTAGTGTAGAGTAGAGTAGAGTAGAGTAGAGTAGAGTAGAGTAGAGTAGAGTAGAGTAGAGTAGAGTAGAGTAGAGTAGAGTAGAGTAGAGTAGAGTAGAGTAGAGTAGAGTAGAGTAGAGGAGAGGAGAGTAGAGTAGAGTAGAGTAGAGTAGAGTAGATTAGAGTACAGTACAGTTGTGTACAGTACAGTATATTACATTACATTACATTACATTACATTACATTGTACTACATTACATTACATTGCATTGCATTACATTACATTACATTACATTACATTACATTACATTACATTACATTACATTACATTACATTACATTACATTACATTGCATTGCATTGCATTGCATTGCATTGCATTGCATTGCATTGCATTGCATTGCATTGCATTGCATTGCATTGCATTACATTACATTAAATTACATTACATTACATTACTTTACTTTACATTACATTACATTACATTACATTACATTACATTACATTACATTACATTACATTACATTACACCATTCTGAAAACCAAATTTAATTTGTACTCGCAATCTAATATTGTCTATGTAGGTATGTGATACGTATGACAAACAGCGACTGGATTTCGACCACGAGAGACATAAATGGTCAAGGGAAATCTAGATTTTACCCGCGAGACTTTTTGCATTTAGGAAATAATATGAAACTTCACATTTTATATATTGCTGAACGTATACACTAATCTCCGTAACTGTGATTTAATGATGCATTTAAAGCTAGGATCAGTGACCTGATGACTCTAGAGTTTCACCGTGAATTCACTACAGACTTGCCTCTTCGAGTTGCTACAGCGGGGACTGTTGATGAAAAAGAAATGTGAAAGTAAAATGTTACTGTCGAAAGATCAACATTGACACGCGTATTAGATCGAACGATATGGTTAGAGTAAATGTAAATAATTAATCACATATTAATCACGACGAAGCGGTCAATCAAAGCGAGGATGTGCCCACCAAAACCAAACATCAACATACTGTAAAAAAAACCGGCGCTTATTCGACGAGTCTAAGGAAAGCGTCCTTGCAGTGTCTGGGATCGACATCTCGCCGCAGAAAACGTGTACACTTACGCCCCTGACAAAGGCTGAACCCCACTCCAAGCTGCCCGCCTCCCCCTCGACTGACCCCACCCCAGGTCAAGTCAACGAACCCACAGTCGTGTCTGGGTTTGGTGAGGGCAGGATATGAAACGAGTCGGCCGGGGCTGATTTTCAGTATATAAATACTCAAATGTATTTATGTATGTGTGCATGTAATAGCCACGTATATGTGATATGTGCACATGTGTACAATGTATATGTGCTTATGTATAATGTGCCTATATATATATATTTATATATATATATATATATATATATATATATATATATATATATATATATATATATATATATATATATATATATATATATATATATATATATATATATATATATATATATATATATATATATATATATATATATATATATATATATATATATATATATATATATATATATATATATATATATATATATATATATTAAATTATATATTACAATATTACAATACTGTGTATATTTCTTTTACAATACTATGTGCATATTTCTTCGTGAGTTTTACTTATTTTGTTACTTTGTTACTTTGTTTGAATGATCGCTTGGTCACCAAAGAACTGCCAACTATGAGCCGCACTATCGTGCCTTTAAGTAAATATGCCATGATAAATGTGAACATAATCTGTTGTCGGTTATAAAATTACGCTTTCTGAGACTTCACGTCAATTTTCACACATTACCCACTGGACACGATTGTGTGCGCACACACGACACGGCGGTGGGCTCAGCACAGGGCGGTGGACGACATGCAGGTGTGAGCGGCGATGATTACCATAAAGACCAACAACAAGCAACCGACCTGATCAGCGTGTGTCCGTCGACCGTCTCGGGGGCATCGCTTCACGTCTCGACGACTCCGTAAAACCAACTGGGACAGCACGAGAACTGTCTTGTGTTGTCCTCGTGAAAAGTGCGTAGCGGAAACTTGTACAAACAACGACAAGAGCCGAAACTTCCAGTGCTTTTCGTCGGCCGCCACCGCTCGCAATAACCTGTCTCCCCCGCAATGCTCGCGCTATTGTCGAACAGCCGCGACTTATTGACAATTTGTAGCCGCGCTGATAGGACAACGCCGTGATAGATTGATCTTTAATACGTCTATTAGAAGCGCCGATTCAAAGACGGGATGGTGTCAGCGACGGCAGCGATAATTAAGTTATTCAAATGTAAAGTGGGCGAATCGGCCCTCGTGAGCGTCGAGCGCCTACCGTTTGGACGGCGACGGCGCCGCCATTTCACTCGGGACACCCGCAGAAGCAAAGGTAAATCCTTCCGTAGAGGTAGACTCGGTTTTGTATTCACGTGAAGGTTTTGTCACGATTTTGGTAATGTTTAGGAATAAGGTGAGGATTAATATTTTTTTTAGAATTTAAATTGGGAAATAACGACAGGATTAGAGAAGACACCGACTGCACTTGTTCAATAAACGTAAACTATGTCAGGGAAAAATATTTATGAGAGATGGGTTTCACCTTACTGGGAAAGGGAACAGCTGTTCTATGAGAAACCTGTTTAAGTGTAGTCGAAGGGATCACTGCTAGCAGTAGCTATATAAACTACACCTGCCGGGCATCGTGGATATGTCTTAGGGAGGAATGAGGTATGAGGTATACGAGGTATGAGGTCGGTGATACAATGAAGTCGGCAATGAATGTTTTTAACACGTTTCTGGCGTTGGATAAACCAGTGTACGCTGACTTACCAAGAACGAAGTAAAGAACAGACGCGAGTGAAACGTTATAGTAGATGATTAACATTATTAACATTATTAGTATTGTCATGGCACACTTCTTTACATTGCTACATTTTTGTAAAAAAATAAATTATGAACCATATGTCTGCCACCACAAATGAGGACACACTATTACACCTGGTGGACATAACCTCTTGTATATCTTTCAGACCACTATCTTGAGAATAATTGTAACTGGATGAAGAACGTCATGTTCGTTATTGTTATATTTTCATATAAAATACGAAAACAGCACGTTGTTCGTTACATAGCTTCGATTTACAATAGCTGGACTGGTCCCGCGCTCAGTCTTTGTCATGCATGCAGACACATATGTGGCATAATTACATTGTTATGTAATTAGCTGCTCGCGAACACGAAATTAGACACCGAAATGTCTGGTAGGTATAGAGCAGACGCTGATTACATTCCTGACGGCGGCTGTCCTGACGGCGGCTGTCCTGACGTGTGCACCAATGTGGGACCTCTTGATGCCACTGTTGACGGGCATTGTTAACGTCATCAACCAGGTGAATGCAGCACACCCAACATAGGGTACAACACACTCAACAGAGAGTGCAACACACCCAACAGAGGGTGCAACACACCCAACAGAGGGTGCAACACACCCAACAAAGAGTGCAACACATCCAACAGAGGGTCAGCACACCCAACAGAGAGTGCAACACACCCAACAAAGAGTGCAACACACCCAACAGAGGTGCAACACTCCCAACAAAGAGTGCCACACACCCAACAGAGGAAGCAACACACCTAACAGAGGATGCAACACGCCCAACAGAGGGTGCAACACACCCAACAGAGAGTGCAACACACTCAACAGAGAGTGCAACACACCCAACAGAGAATGCAATACACTCAAAAGAGAGTGCAACACACCCAACAGAGCGTCAACACACCCAACGGAGAGTACAGCACACCCAACAGAGGGTGCTGGCCACACACACCGAGTTTAGGCCACACTTTCACTCTTAGAAACATCACTGAGCAATACACTTCGTAGACCTTGATAAACCTTCGATAGCATCCACATACCCGCCTCTGGAGAATGCTGCGTATACATATTATATGGAATCCCGTCACACGCGGTGTGCCTCATCAAGCCGTTTGTGAGAACTACACATGCTCCAACAGACACTCACATGGGGCGTCCGCGGGGGGGAGACAAGGGGCCCCCGGATCTGGATTTTTTTTGGGACGTACTGTGTATTCTTTCTTGCCAAGTGTATATATATCTTTCTTGCCCCTGGACAAATTCCCGAGAACGCCCCTGGCCTCAAATATCACATTCAATGTAAAGTCAGGAGTCAGGCACGGTTGTGTGACGTCAGCAGTCTTATTCAACAGTGTCGTTGACTGGATTATGCAGAAATCAACAGAAGGACCAACGAAAGAAGTTAGATGGACAATGTTGTCTTCTCTTGAGGACAGATACGCGCCCCGACATACAAGATAAAAGGGTAGACTCAGTGACATCAGTCAGGATTCACGATCAACAAAAGAAAATCCAAAGTGATGGGGATAAACCACATAAATCATGTATTAGTCTATCTTGAACAAAACTAACTGGAAACGACTGACACTTTCACTAACTATAATAGGTGGAGGAGCCGATGTTCATATCAAGAATCGCACGAACAAGGCCAGAGGGCAGAGTAGCATTCTTCACACTATGATCTGTATGGAGATCCACTGTTTACCACAGACGAACGAAGCTGGGTTATGTCAGAGTTGTCGAAAAAGATCTGAGACCATGTTCAGCTTTCCACAGGAAATTCCTTCGAAACAAAATGTGAATATTCTAGCCACAGAAGATTTCCAACAAAGAACTGCTGAAATTAACAGTGAGAGAGTGAGTGGGTGGGTGGGTGGGTGAGTGAGTGAGTGAGTGGGTGGGTGGGTGAGTAGCGCAGGTCCACAGGAACTCTCACATCCGTAGCCGACGTGTGTATTTGACGTCTGATGTTATTTCCTTGTCAGCCCATCATGGCGCGCTTCGTTTCCTTCCGGCGGTCAGGGGACTTTATTTGAAAAACAACGATTGCTGAGTGCGAGAAACGACGAGCTCCTTGCCAGGCTCCAGCCGAGTATGAACATCGCCTCTAGGACGGCTTTTGTCACTCGCTGATCCAATACTCCGCGATCGAGCTCCTCCCAACAGGCGTAATAGCGCGGAAGGATATTGCGTCGTTTCATTACAGTGCCACCAGAGTATAATTGGCGTGTAGAACTGTCGATCGACGACGTGTGATTAACAGTTTGCAATGCTTATTGTTGTCTATTGTCGCGCCAACTTTGAACGCGCAATCAACTGCCAAACACACATGATGCGATGACACTGTTGAAGATTTCTGCAGAAATGTCAACTAACCCTTTTTACGCAATACTGCTACACCGCTTATGTGAATGTTTTCTTGCAACACAAGCTGACGTGAAAACATGCATGCATGTGTGTATGTAGGACCTATGAATACACATATGTTTTGCATAATGTACGTGGTAAGTAAATTACCTAACCTGCGCCTTCTAAGCCATATTTTGAAACCAGAGGTCGCGTATATATGGTGGCGAAGGTGGTTGTTGTAAGGTTGGTCAAGTTGGTCAGCGCGATGTCGTTTCTTCGACACGGTGGACACCGCAGTCGTGCTTACATTTATCCGACGTCAGATATTTCCCATTTGGTGTATCTGCGCATGCGGGAGCCGGTAGTTGACATCAATTTCAAGAACATAACATATATAGCTACAATAATATTGTACTGTATACAATAACAGTGAATTATAACATAGAATGCTAACCACGGGATATAATAGATGAATTTCCACTTTCTGCCGAAAAATATTTTCCTCCCCATGTGCACACGAAAAAGCGGAATTTTCTGTTGTAAACTATATTCCCCATGGACACACGTTGGTGCAGCTAAATATTACTCTAAATTAGTCTATTAGTCTAAAGGCAGCATACGTCGACCAGTGGCTGCAAGTGCATACCGGACCGCTTTAAGAGGACCGGGCATATATTTTATTTAGTAGATTTTCCAACGATGTGAAGTTGGAACATTATTTGTAAAACTAATTTAGAACATATACTAAAGGTTCATTGGAATATTTCAAAGAATGACATATATACAAAAAATGCGGTCTGCTTAAAAACTTTATGCACAGATGCCGACTTACGCAGACCGGAGCGAGACCGGATGTTGTATATATTTTGTTAGCCTTTTTTGTGATAGTGTCACATAAACACTTGCGAAATGTAAACGAAGGCGGACACCAGTAAAGTTCTGTTTGAACACGGGATGTCTCAATACGATAAAAAAAACTATATTTAATATACAGTATAGTACAAGAGTGATATTGGGGCCGTCGACGGCATCGCGGACAGAGCAGTATTTTATGCGAGGACGAGTTATTGGAAGAGGACAACATAAATAATAATTAATCTGTCTGTGGTTATTATCAATTTCTCTAGCCCATGGCATAGGAATTGCCGGAGTGTTTACACTATGAACATTTAGTATATTATGCATTATATGAATATAATTATAGTGAACAGTATATTATATTGTTGTTATTAATTATTTAATATGCAATTTGTGATTGACGGAAATACGCGGGACGGTCACTCAGTCTCGAACACTTCCTAGCCTGGCCGTGGCTGTGTGGATTGATTCTTCGAAACAAATTCGGTTGGCTGCGATCACATCGGATGGTATATGAACATTAATCCTACCCTAAATTATTAATGAATAGTTTTCACAATTCGTAAAATGTTGCCTTGTAATACAAGTCTGCTGAGCGATAGTTACATGACATGTTTACGTACCTATACTAGTATACTATAGCAATAATCCGTAGTATACCTGAAAACTTGAGTTTCGAAGTCCAGGAGATTTCAGGCCCATCAAAAGCCTCCAACTGCATCCCCCTTGAAGCTCACGAAAAACCTCTAGCTGCACCCCATTGGGACCTCCAAATGCACCCCCTTGTCTTGACGGGCCTTGAGGGTCACCAAAAACTTCCAACTGCACCCTCTTGGAACATCCAACTGTTCCTCTCATCGAGGCTCACCAGAAACTTTAAACTGCACACAAAAACCTACAATCCGGGATTTTCTTCTTTTCTGGGAGTTTAACAACACATCTGGGAGGGTTTGTCAAGTATACCAGTGATAATTTTTTTATTTCGTTTACATTAAATTTTGTATAATTCATAAAGTTAAGTAGTGGTAATAAATATCAAAACTGGCTAGTAAGCGTGTTAGCTTGTGCAAAATTATGTGTATAAACACCATGCCTAGCCTATGAACCCATGTTACTGAATTTGTAAACCACCATGGCATTGTCATTCGCATTTTACTGTTATGTTTTAACAAATGAATACCCACAATTATTTTAATGGTGCTACTGTTGTTTTAATAAATCATCCTGGTAAAAATGCTAGTTTGTTCTTTCATTGAAAATCTTTTTATTCCAAATACATGGTATGCATGAATACTACAGGTCTACACAATCCAATTTCAGTTGTCTTGAGGTGGTCAGGAGGGGATGTGGCTGGGGTAACATCCCATCTCCCTCGTATTTTGAGGGCCAACCTCTCACCAATTATTAGGACACAAACAGCATTTAAAAACAAACAGAGCACCATTTAATCCATGTTTTAGTACCACCAATTACAGTAGTAGGAAATTTATGAAGTAATATATTGAAGAGCCGTATTATTTTTAATCACTTCAATCAGTCATCAATTCAATCAGTTTTATTTCATACAAAACAGTACAGGAATATACATCAGGTCAACATAACAATAAAACATGTAATAATACTACACTGTACTAGATTACAAGAGTGTATAAACTGCAAGTACCCATTTCATGCAAAGTACAGAGGAGTTGTACTCATACCTATTTCCAGTACTTTGAACAAAGTTGTTTGTGGATGCAGATATCCTGCATAAAAAAAAACAGCTTGCACTAATACTTTTTTATAATCTGAATATTACAACAATCAATGCTTAGATAGCAAGCATAAGACTAGCACTACATTTCATCTAGGTAGGCTGTGCAAAATGCTAAATGCAATGTAATAAGAAATGATAAAAAGCTGCACAACTGGCTTTTCTATAATTAGCAAAACAAAACAAAAATACACTGTATGGAATTTACTGCAATATATTTAAGTTGCAAAGAGCTTGTTCTTCACCTTCGTTGTACAGAAGTAGAATTGCCTGAGTAGAAACAATATTACATCTCCACTAAAGACTTCTTTGTATTTGATATAACTTTCATCACAAATTATGTCCAAGATTTTCATAATTGCATTCAATACTACATCACCAAGCTTAATATCAATCATAGAACATTATCCGAGACCTTACTCTATTAAAGAGTATATCATTGTCACATCCTTGAGTATAAGAAACATATAACAATCTTTGCATCCCCTTAGTTTATGGAACAAGCATTGCAATGTCATCAGCATGAGATGACTAACAAAATCCACTCAGGGCAGCTCAGCATCTGCTTATCTTTCGAAATTACACATAACAAGATGATATTCTATGCAAATTTATAATAGAATGTTTAGTAAATACAATATGTTTATTATGAACTTAACATAAATAGATTTAATTGATATTTGTTAAAATTCTGTGAAAATGTCACTTGATTGTCACTTGTCGGTAGGTATGTTTCCAGTTCTCTGCTGCCTTGCCCATATAAGATCATGTACATGAAAGCTTGCTCTCTCACAGCAAGTGTACCCACAATCGTATTCAATGCGTTGAAGCTGGGATCTCTACATGCTACATACACACTGAGAATGGTCTTCAAACAAGAGTTGAAGACAATGTGTTTCCTCATCCCAAAGTTCATCTGCTGCAGCGACACTGTAATATAAAATGAAAAATATATCATCTACTTAAAAAATTTATTACTGTGTTCACATGTGTTTTATTTTACAAACGAAAACATTCAAATATAAAATATGCATAGATAATTTGCTATTTGAACCCAGTGACTGGTTAAGAACTAAGGTTTTAAAGATGAGTCATGCTAATTAATACAATGTTGTATTCATGACACTTGAGAAAACCACATTACTGCCACCTTACAATAACATTCTAGAAAATACCTCAAAAGCAGAGGTAATTCCACAAAATGGGCATAACTGCACATTGTTGAGATAATATCATAATTAGGTGATGCAACTAAAACGTACAAACACTACTTAAAAATTTTTAACTAGAGGACAACAAATTGTCAGTGCAAGTGTTGTTTTGAATTTGAGGCTGTGTGTAGTGTGTGTATATCAGACAAGGAACAATTAACTAAAAATATTTTTAGTTACATTACCATGAATTAAGATATTTCCCAATAAAAATATATTAACCTCACACCAATTCATGAACTTTAAACTTCAATTTAATTAAAGTTACAGTTACATTTATGTTGGTAAAATTGCTGATTAGATGCAAGTGGACTGTTATTTTTTTATTTTATAAATCTATGTACTTGAGTTGATTCAAAACACTTTACTTGTCGTTGTTTACACATTTAATAACATCAATTGCTATAAAAGTAACTAACACTATTCATGCTAATTTTGCCCAAGTCCCAATTTTGCCCAATTCTGGCTAATTAGGGGTTTCTCAGTTTGTCTTCTGACCAATTAAGACCTACATTCTCTTTGCCTACTCATGGATTTATCCACTTGGCCTACTCATTACTGGCACGTCAAAGGAATTGTTTCCTTTTTGTGAGCACAATGTTCACTATTTTTACCAGATATTCCCCAAATACCCAATTGAACAAATCTCAAATTTTAGCTTCCTACTTCCTAGTAGTTTCTGAGATTAATAATGTTGTGACCTTCTAGTACAGCAGTTCTTAACCCCAAAATTGAGGGAAAGGTGACCGGTTGATGGGTGAGAGAGAGAATGATAACAGTCTGCCAGGTGACAAGGCTGCAGGACAGAATGTGATGGAAGGGATCCAATGGAAGAGCTACCAGTTCCAGATGCTAAATTTCAGGAGGGTAAATCTGACTATTTAGGGCCGTTAATCGAAACTCCAGAAATGGTAGTTAAGAAAATAAAGGAAATGAAGGATAATAAATCACCGGGAGTGGATGGAATTCCTCCAAAACTACTAATGGAAACAGTAGGTCAAATCAGTATACCACTTGCAAGAGTGTTTAACTTGTCATTAAAAGAGGGAGTTGTTCCATTTGACTGGAAAGAAGCAAACATCATACGATTATTTAAAAAAGATTTAAGAAATAAGTCAGATAATTACAGGCCAGTGAGTTTAAAGTCAGTAATTTGTAAATTATTAGAAAGGTTAATTAAATACCATATGGTGGAATTCCTTGTTAGGCATAAATTATTAAATTCATCTCAACATGGATTCCTAAAAGCGAGATCATGTTTAACAAATATGTTTTTTTTTGAAGAAATCACCAAGTGGATATATGAGGGATAGCCATTAGATATTATCTACTTAGAATTCCAGAAAGCTTTTGATAAAGTACCAGGGATGGCATAATTGACTGGATAGAACAATGGCTGACTGACAGAAGACAGCATGTTGTAGTAGATGGAGAAGTTTCTGGAAATAAGTTTTAAGTGGGGTACCACAAGGATCAGGATTAGGACCTTTATTATTCTTTATTATATCAATGACTTAGATGACAATATAACAAGTAATGTACTGAAATTTGGGGATGACACAAAAGTGTTTAGAAAGGTTAACACTGATGGTGTTAAAAACATTTACAAAACGATCCAGACAGAATAGTGAAATGGTTTGAGAAATGGCAGATGTTCAGTTTTTGGAAATGCAAATGGCTACATACAGGACATGGGAACTTGGGTGTTAAGTATAAAATGGGAGATACTGTTATGGGTACTACTACTAGAAAAGAAAAGGACTTATTAGTTACAATAAGCACTGATATGAAAGTTTCAGAGCAGTGTGGTATTGCAGCTTCAAAGGGTAATAAAATTCTTGGGTTGATTAGGAGAAACATAACATACAAAAAAAGGTAATTTTACCTATGTATAAAGCAGTAGTTAGACCTCATTTAGAATACTGTATACAAGCATGGAGACCATATCGTAAGAAGGATATAGATACGTTTGAACACATACAGAGGAGAGCAACTAAAATTACTCCAGGACTGAGAGACCTTAGCTATGAAGAACGCCTGAAAGAATGTGGTTTAACAACTCTAGAGACAAGGAGGTTAAGAGGAGATCATATTGAAGTTTTTAAGATATTTAATGAGTATGAAATATTGATAGAAATGTTTTTTTCACTCAAGAAAGATAGCAGAACTAGAGGACATGAGGTAAAATTAGTAAAGGATCAGTGTAGATTGGAAATCAGGAAGTACTCTTTTGTACAGAGGACAATAAATGAATGGAACAAATTGTCTACAGATTGTATAACTGCTAGCAGCATGAATATGTCTAAAAACAATGTTGGCACATATCTCAGGAGGGCGGGTTACACATAGATAAATATTGTTGGACTATCAATATGGCTTCCTTGTCCACTTGCCATCTGGGCCTTTGGCTTGGATGGCTAATATTGCTAAATCTTGTTAAATCATAGATAAAATATCAACTTATGGGTAAATTGACTGTATTTATAATTAAATCAGATAGTTGTGCATCCAGAGCCTGGAATATTTGTAAAATCACAGTTGCTGTTTTGCATAGTACCGTGTATAAAGGCTACAAATTAACACTTATGTACATGGTAACTCCAGAACATTTCATGATTTATCAGTGTGTATAAATATATAATTTGAATTTTGGATGGTAAATACTGTAGTTATGCTTTCTCGAAATTGAAACACCACTTGCGAGCCTGATTTTTTATACACAATTCATCAAATATGTTGGAACATGAATTACTCCCTTTTATAGCTTAGGATGTGTAGTTTCTTGTACAGAAATGTTGTTTTCACAAAAAAAATTTCTTTAAACAAAATATGTTTCACAGATGGTATCTCGCAAAATGGCAAATGTGATTTTACAAACTTTCTCAGACTTCAGATGCAAAACCATCTGACACATTAAAACGAAAGCAAAGGAGGTATTCTATCTATATAAATATATATTTATTATATAATTTAGCTGTAACTCATGTTGCATGATATTCAAAGTGGACACTATTTTGGACAATGCATTTTATTTTAACCATATCTTCTGATTGAAACACACATTTAAGTAAATTCAGTGTATTTTTAAATATGATTACTAAAATAGTATATTTTGTTGAAAAATTATTTCGAAATTATATATAACATAATTAATGTGATTTTTAATTACACTGTAAGAAATCAATTACAATTACGGCATCATGTCAGAACCTTAGTTGACTACATGTTGTAGATACTTGAAATAGATCAATTATAATTATGGCATTATCTCGGAACCAGAATAAACTACATGTTGTAGTTACATGACAGAAAGTCATTACAATTACCCTAACCCTAAACAAATGTCAATCCATTGAGTATGGACAAAGTATTAGTAAAGTTGATTTTGAGTGAAATACTTACGAATACACATCCAACAGGCAACGACGCA